>JANAVB010019398.1:315763-588808 GCA_029216955.1 Iris pallida
TATCAAGTTAGTCCGAGTTGCTTGGGGTCATCACTCTTTGGGTGAGTCAACGTGGGAGCGTGAGGATGATATCCGAGATTGAATCCCGACTTGTTTGACTCGTGAGGATAATGTCTTTCTTATGCCTCATGCCATCAATTCCTTGCTTTGCATGATGATTGCCTAGTATAATTGCTGTGAATAGTATAGCTTGTTCTTGTCCCTCTAGCCTCTTGATTAAATTCCGAGGACGGAATTCTTTTTAAGGTGGGTAGAGTTGTAATGCCTGTTGTCGTATTACGTATTGGAATACGTATAGTATTTTATCTTGTATTGCTTATTCCTTGTTTAGCTCTCGACTTGGTTTAACTCTCGGTTGGGTTGGCTTGGTTCGGCCGGCCCAATGCTTGGTCATCATGGGCCAAGGGTGGAACACCTTAGCCTAGCTTTTCCTTTATTTCTACCACACCCCCCTACCTACCACCACCTTTGATATTTATTGCCATTTCTTCTTTCTCTCTCCATAATTCTTATTTACTTCTCCTTCCCCCACCATTACTCTTCTCCACCAACAAGAACACCATAGGCAAGTACAACTTGTCCACAAGAGAACTCCTTTGATGGTTTATTAGCTTCTCCTCATGATTCTAAACCACATTAGAACTTGTCATTTTCCATTTTGAGGCTTTATTCTAGATCTAGAATTTTGTTACTTTCGGATTTTGGTGGTTTTGATCTATTAAACTCCTTTGTTTTCAAGTTTTGATGGTTCCATGTTGTAGAGCATTTCATTCTACCCAATTTTGACCTTTGGAAAGTTGGATTCTGACTTGTTTTGACCAAGATATGGACAATTGAAGCTTAGATTCAACTTTAGAGCCCTTGCTGTTCTTGCCATTTGGAGAAGACAGTGAACAGTGAGCTAGCTTTTAGCTTATGCCGCTGAGCTGTACGCTGCTCTTTAGTGAGCGTACGCTAGCTTCGTACGCTGCTATTTAGCGAGCGTACGCTAGCCTTCGTACGCTGCTCTTTAGCGAGCGTACGCTAGCCTTCGTACGCTGCTCTTTAGTGAGCGTACGCTCACCTTGATATGCTGCCTGTTGGCAGCGTGTCTTGAGCGTACGCTAGCTTGAGCGTACGCGTGCCTTGGTACGCTAGCTTAAGCGAGCAAGGCGTACGCTAGCCCCTTTCGTACGCTAGCTTGAGCGTGCGCTGACCTGTAGCTTGAGCGTGCCCTTGTGTACGCTGACCCTTGCGTACGCTTCCATTGGAAGTGTATAGACCCTTTGGTACGGTAGCTCGAGCGTACGCAGACCTGAGCGTACGCTAGCCTGAGCGTAGCCTGGCTTGAGCGTAGCCTGATTACCCTTGATCTTCTATAGCCCTGTATATTGATATTTTTAGATATTATCGTCCATTTTATATCCTTACGCCTTTTGTCCTGAACTTGGTAATCACGAATTTACTTGATATGTTTGGAATTGATAACTGAGCCTGACACGATAGTGACCCGTAGTGGTGCACTCCTGACATAATAACCTGACATGACTTGATAGTGGCCCGTCGTGGCGCGCACCTGACAAGAACACTTGACATGATAAACCTGGCATGTTATATCTTGATAAGCTGTTACGACGGCTGCCTGACATGACATGACCTGTACAATTAATCCTGGACACCGTGGGCGATTGTGCTTGTACAAATAAACCAGTCCTGTCTTGCATCATGTCTAGGATGGGACTCCTGAGTACCACGGTCAGGAGTACCTATTGAAATAAACTAAGGACTAATAACTAGATTAATACATTAGTCATGAAGAGATTTCCCAGCTACAGGCAATCCCGTTACCTGGGCGCGCTTGGGATCTGTAGCCCGTCGAGTAGGGCAGATTTCCAGCACACTGTCATGTGTTGCACCCTTCAAACTGCTTAAGGGTACATGCATTTCCTGGACGATGTACCCACCTGAATTCAATCCTAATCTCTCGACCTGGGTGACCTGGATGGTCTGCAGGGCTTGTGGCTGTGGAATAATCTCACTGCATCTGTTAGTAATTAGGCTTGTGACAACCCTATATAGTTAAAGTATCAAGCCGTAATTCTTGCTTGGCCGTGAAGTGATTGGATGGAGTCTAACCAGTCTAGTCTTGCCCTGATCCTGTTCAAGATTATTGAATGACCAGAATGCTTGTATTTATTTTTCCGATAAATGGTGAGAATTCCAAGTTCTGTTCAGACGAAGGGTTACAACCCCGGTCCTTGTTTGGTTTACGGGTTGTAACCTGGTTATCTGAATAGTTCCATGGTTATCTCGTCGTATATCATCCAGGTGTATTTCTTTATTTCCAGTTCTTACTTTTATTTATATCTTGTGCTGATTGCTGGTTTTAGTTCTTAAGTGAAGCTTCCTTTGTGGCACTTGCTCTTTCTGGGGTCTGACCCAGCTGGTTTTGTGTGGCCAGATTTTGGAGCAGCTCCAGAGGATCTACCGACCTTCCAGCCAGATGGTGGCCACTAGACGGAACCCTGACAACGAGTGGGTATTTTTGGCTCTCCTGCTCTATTGTAAAAATATTCTTTGAGGCGTTTAGCCGACGAGCACCTATTTAGCTCGATTGCACTTACTTACTGTCTGCCTACGGGCTGTAGCATGATTAACAAATCCTAGGGTTGATGATGTGTGACTAAACTATTGCTAGTCCTAATATTTTGTAACGACTAGCTTCATGATCAACTGAATATGTAATATTTGGGACGCCTTATTATGTATATTTAATGATCATACATCTTGTAACATCTATTTACTTGCTTGTGATTGAGACAATAGGCTTGTTCTTGACCTTAAGAGACTGCTGGCTTGTAGATAAACCCTCATGTATCCTAGACAGCCGTGACCGTGTATAGCGAGATGGAATCCATTTCAATATACGTAGCTGGCTATGTCTGCCCCGCTCTCCAGTATTCTGGTTCTGGGGCGTGACACATGTAGACCCTGAGAAGACAAAAGCAATCAGGGAGATGGGTCCCCGAAAAATCTCGCGAACTCAGAGGCCTTCAAGGGGGGTTAGCTTACATCAGAAGGTTCATTTCCAACCTCTCCGGGCGATGCCGACCATTCACGCACCTCATGAAGAAAGGAGTCTCATTCGTATGGGACGAGAAATGCCAGCGCGCTTTCGACAGCATCAAAGAAATTTGTCAAATCCTCCGGTCTTGGTAGCCCCAGTCCCTGGAAAACTATTCCTGCTCTATGTACGAGCAATGAAACACTCCCTCGGTGCCCTGTTGGCATAAAACAACGACGCAGGCCACGAACAAGCCATATACTATCTCAGCCGGATGATGGTTGGACCCGAGCACCGATACACCGCGGTTGAGAAGGAATGCCTCGCTTGGTATTCGCCATTCAGATGACGCGACACTATGTCACCGGACAAACGATACATGTGATCTCACGGGTCAACCCTCTCAGAGTCCTCATGACCAAGCCGGGGGCACTTAGCTCGCGACTCGCTATATGGACAATATTGCTGTCCCCTTATCATATGATCTTTGTCCCACAAAAGGCAGTCAAGGGTCAAGCCCTGGCAGACTTTTTAGCAGCCCACCCAGGATCAGAGTCCTCCAGAATATACGAAGAAATCCCAGACGAGGTCGCCGACTCGCATGCAACCTCTTACGAGGCTATATGGTGAATGTTCTTTGACGGTGCTTCAAGGACCGGACCTAAAGGCAATATAGTCGTCGGAGTCGGGGTAGTACTGGTCTCCCCTTCCGGATTGGTGATCAACCGTGCCTATTCTCACAGAACCCTGCTCTAACAATGTGGCCGAGTACAACGCTCTGGTCATTGGCCTCCAACTTGCAAGAGAGCTGGGATAGAATACCTTGAAGCATACGGCGATTCCCAACTAATCGTCAATCAGATCCGGGGTTCGTACGAGGTCCGCCACGAAGACATGATCCCTTATCACCAAATAGCGATCGATATCATCTCGTCATTTGAGGGGTTCTTCATCGAGCACTTCCCCAGACTCCGAAATATTGAAGCCGATGCCCTAGCTGGTCTTGCCGCTTCCCTAGCAGTTCCGTATTATGACCGCCAATCAGTGGAAGTGATAGGCCATGAACTGGTCTGTCCCAAAAATAATGTGCAATTCGTGGCAAGTTATTTCGCACAGACGATCGATGACGCCCCAGATTGGAACAACCATTCATCGACTTCGTCGTCTACGACATCCTGCCCAGAACCCAAAGGAAGCCACTTCCATCAGGCGACGTTCTCTCAGATTCTTCTACGATACAGAGACAAAAATGCTGTATCGCCGTTCCTACGATGGATTACTGCTTCGGTGTCTGACAAACACAGAAGCCAAAGAAGCAGTACGAGAAGCTCATGACGGCGTGTGCGGGGCCCACAAGCCCGGCCCGAAACTGCAAGACCGCCTTCGCTGAATGGGCTACTATTGGCCCACGATGGTGGCAGATGCAATCGAATACGCCAGAAAGTGCAAAGCTTGCCAAGTCCACGCGGACTTCATTCACCAACCATCCGAATTTCTACATCGACAGTGGCGTCTGGCCATTCGAAGCATGGGGAATGGATATCATTGGTCCAATCACCCCACCTTCCTCCCGAGGACATCGCTTCATACTTGCGATCACTGATTACTTCTCCAAGTGGGCGGAAGCTGTCCCACTCGCAGAAGTCAAAACTTCAAACGTGATCAGCTCCCTTAAGCATCACATCATCTACCGCTTTGGACTGCCCCGAAGGATCATCCATGATAATGGTCCGCAGTTTGTAAGCCACACATTCTATCGGTTTTGCGATAAACACCGTATTCAGAATATCGCTTCAACACCGTACAACCCGGCAGCAAACGGGTTAGCAGAGGGTTCAACAAAACGATCATCAAACTCCTCAAGAAGTTCGTCTCCTCCAACAAGCGCGACTGGAACGAGAAGCTCGGCGAGTGCTTATGGGCTTATCGTACAATTCGGACAGCCACCGGGAATACGCCATTCTCCCTAGTGTACGGGAGTGAGGCAGTTCTCCCATTAGAGACTCAAATACCCTCACTTCGCGTCGCCCTCACTTATCAATTGATAACGGATGACAACTACCGACGTCGACTGCAAGAGTTAGAGGCCTTAGATGAAAAGCGCCTCCTAGCTCAGCAAAGGATCGAGCTATACCAAGCACGCATCTCGGGAGCCTTCAACAAGAAGGTCAAAATCAGAACATTCCAGGTAGGCGATCTCGTCTTGGCAGTCCGGAGGCCGATGGTCATGACTCACAGGACCGCCGGCAAGTTTCAGCCAAAATGGGAAGGCCCATTTATCATAGAGACAATATTCTCCAACGGCGCTTACCGCCTCGCTAAGCAAAATGTAGACTTGCGCATGTTGCCCGTCAACGGCAAGTTCCTGAAGAAGTATTATGTCTAAACAATATCCCAGATTATCGAGTCACGTACCCGCTGGTGCCTCTGAACACCACCATAATTTTCCAGATTCTCGAGTCACGTACCCGCTGGTACCACTAAACTCACTCCATGAACTGTCAGATTTCCGAGTCACGTACCCCCTGGTACAACTGAACTCACTCATGAACTGTCAGATTTTCGAGTCACGTACCCCCTGGTACCACTGAACTCGCTCTATAAATTTCTAGATTATCGAGTTACGTACCCGCTGGTACCACTGAACTCACACTCACCATTCTCCAGATTCCCGAGTCACGTACCCGCTGGTACCGCTGAACTCGCACCCATAATATTCCAATTTTTGAGCCATATACCCGCGTGTACCGCTGAACTCATGCCTTTCTTCCACAAAGATATCCCAAATCTCCAAGTTATGTACCTGCTGGTACCTCTGAACTTACACTTTGATTCCAAAATTCATGGATTGTCGAGTTATGTACCTATCAGTGCCCCTGAACTTACATCCTGGTCACTCTTTTGAAAGAAAGTCATGTATAACCATACCGCTGAACTTTTTTCCTATAAGAGATCCTCCCTCATGATCTAATACCTGCACTCCCAGTGCACAACAAAGGTAACGGGTCCACAAACTTCCAAGACGGCCATGTCCTCATTACCTCTGAGCCGTTCTACTTCCGCCAAAAAACAAATCCCCCTACGTACAACATCCATGTCCTCATTACCTCTGAGTTGTTCTATGTGCCCTCCTTCATTGATCCCACTCCTGTCATGTCCTTATTACCTCTGAATGGGAAGGCTCTGTCGAAGAAACCTTCATACTTGCCATGTCCTTATTACCTCTGAGTAAGTATGATGATCCCCTTTCGACCTGTTATCTGTACCCACAACCGGAGTACGCCAAAGGTAACAGGTCCACAAATATCCTCTGTTGACCATCAATATCCTCCGTCGAGTTCACTCCTACCATGTTCTCATTACCTCTGAGTAGGAAGACTCTACGTTTAAGAAACCTTCCTACTTGCCATGTCCTCGTCACCTCTGAGCAAGTATGTCGGTTACCCTTCATCCTATTATCCGTGCCCTAAACTAGGGTGCGCCAAGGATAATGGGCCCACAAATATCCTCGGCTAAATTCCTCAGCACAAATCTATCACCTCATCAGGCCCCGGGAGCCCAGCTGCTCTACGGTATCCCTTTTTCTCAATACCAAGAGCATCCATGACCACTTCGCTATGGCTGCTTCAGTTACCCTGATCAAAACTTGTTACCTCTGCCTAAAACCAAGGTACGCCATGGGTAACAGGTCCACAAATATATCTCCTATACTGGGGTAAACATCACCACAATATCACAGGCGCAGCAAGCAATATAAATGAAGGATAGAATTGAAAGTACTCTTTATTTAAAGGAAGAAAAAAAAAGGCATTACATGTTTCGGGATCATGTCCCCTCCAGAAAAAAAAAACAGAAACAAACAAAGAAGAAAAAGCTGACTACATTTCAGCATCACTCAATTCTAGGAGGCGATTCCTTACTGCGGTAGTCCTCCGTTCAATCCATTGCCGAGCACGACGCTCGGCCTCCTGGAATAAATGCTCCTCATTATCCAAGCCTAAGAACGCCTGACAGTTATCTTCCAATTTCTTCAAGGCAGTCTCCAGCTCAGTCGAAGCTAGAGTAACCCTGTCAGCCTCCTGAACAATTAGTTCCCTGTCATTGCGGGTAGTCTCGAGTTCAGACTCTAAGAAAGCCAACTTCTTCTGAAGCGCAAGGATATGCTCCCGTGTCTCAGTAATCTCACGAGAGACAGACTCCTCCCGAGCCACGACATTTTCAGTCGCATAACTCAATTGATCATACCGGGCAGCTAAGTCACTGAGATCCTTCAGCACGCCCGGTCTGGTCTTATCTCGAGCCACTCTGGTCCTCTCTATAACGACAATAAGGGAAATCCGCTCTCGTTTATAACAGTAGGCAGATCAGCCTGCCGCAATACCCGAAGCTCGGACAGCTGATCAGCCTCCAGCAATTTCGCCTCCAAAGTGAAGCCATCCCTGCATCATCAGGAAGAGCCCTAAGGATGTTTATTTGACCGTGGGTACATTGTCGGGCCAAGGTAAAAGAGGTCCCTCTGTCTACAGCGGCCTTTATTCCCCTCTTCAAATGACGATGAAAACTGGCAACCACGTCCTGCAACGCGTCGTCCAAAACCTCAACAGAGGAGGGCGTCAGGGGAAGCCGGAGCGGCAACATCGGAGGAGTAACGCTAGAGGTCGCCATCGAGGGAGCAGATTCCGAGAAGAACGATGCATGGATAGCGGCCAACTTGTCTTCCGCCGCCCGGAGAGCTTGGATGCTTGGCAGGGAAGAAAGGTCGACTCTCGAAGCCATCGGAGCAGAGGATGATGCAAGGACCATCGTTCCCTGCCCCGATGGCCTCGAGAATTTTCCGCTAAACTCGGGCCCCCAGAAGGCCCATCAAGACGATTCGAACAGTGAGAAGGTACACCTTTTTCCACCGATGCCCCTTCAGTTGGGATTGTCTCAGCGACGTCCATCCTCGGCGCTGGAGGAACAGGACCTGAATGCCCAGAATAATAATCAATCGATGTAACCCGAAGGACATGATGATAGAGCAATAGGCTTCCTCACGGGTTAAGATTCGGCGAATCTTACCATGGGAGGGGCATAAAGGCCGCGGCTCATCCACAACTGGCATAGTCCCCTCACCCGCGATCCCCGAGTTAAACTCAGTCACATCTCCTGCCCCCGTTACCTTGAAGGGGGATACAGATTGGCCTGCATTCTCTTGGATAGGAGCAGGCTCATGGGAGTCCCTGTCATTCTGGGTCACCACCTCGACACCCTGAAACTCTTCTTCTTCTGCCGACACCTAAAAGAGGGGACGAAGATAGTCAGGATTGAAACTCAAAGAAAAGGAGGGAGAAGGGATCAAGAGTAGTTTTGTTACCTCTGACGCAGGGTTGACTTCTTCACCCTCTGTTATGGCTAGCGGACGGTGCCTAGTCGCAACCAGCTTCCGGAATCGAGAAACACTGCCTATAGGAGAAACTTGCCTGCTACGCTTCGGAATAGGACCAGGCACAACAAGAGGCTGGTCCCTCAGCACCTCATCTGACAAAA
The DNA here is from genome assembly GCA_029216955.1 of Iris pallida. Classification (NCBI taxonomy): domain Eukaryota; kingdom Viridiplantae; phylum Streptophyta; class Magnoliopsida; order Asparagales; family Iridaceae; genus Iris; species Iris pallida. The sequence continues at coordinate 324,336 of JANAVB010019398.1, forward strand.
CATGTGACTGATCCACCTCTGTGCCTACCACTGGAAGGAGAGAGTCATCTTCATCACAATCGTTGCCTTCGCCACCCTCAGCAGCAAAATCCAAATCTGGCACTTCGGCTCTAGTCTTCCTTTTCTTGGCCCCTTGGGAGCCTTCCTCCAGACCGGTGCCAACAATAAAACTGGTACCTGGGTTAAACAGGCTGGGGGCTTGCTCGCCATGACATGATACAGCGCTGCCATATACAAGATCTCCACCGGCTCCTTAATGGCAGGGACCGCGAAAATGGTACGAGTATGGAACGAATCATAATATTGCCAGGCTCTGATACCATCAAGAAGACTACCCTCATAACCCAGACCAGAACTGGGGCTGTCCAGACAAAGTTGGCTGTATCCAAACTGCCGGGCAAACCTGCTAGGCAGATAAGGCTCCAAAAATGGCATTGCGGTTACGGTACACTAGATGTGCGGGACAGATGTTACGCAACCATAAGAGCATCTGGCCATCCAGAAGCTGAGGGGGCGCGATACCGTCAATATGTACAGCGTTTATGTCCCTGGCAGTAAAGCGAGGGACGGATACGAATATATGATACTTATCTGCCCTCGCTAATGCCATCCGGCAAGCCCGCATGGTTTCACATTCCCAAGGCTCGTCACGATAGCGGAAGATAAATGTCATCATTAGTCACACCGTCTTCAGAGCCCGGCCTCATTAAAAATGGGTAATGTATCAGCAGCCACCCCATCAAATAGTGATAGGGCAACTCAGTTCGTTCAAAATCCTTGGTCACGTCGCGAGCAATGATTTTCGATGTGAAGGTACGAAGGCCACGGTGTATGCTGCACACCATGGCCGGGAGGAGAGTTAGCGTGATTCGTAAAACTAACTTCACAGCCGGAAGGATGAAGTTGCAGCTAATTCTCTCAATGGAACCGGCTCCTCCCGAGACTACACAGTTTTGTAGCCAGATCATCAAAAATCCGCCAAAAGCACTTTCTCAGACAGCTCCTGAGTATCCTGGTAAAAGTAATCAAAAGTATCAGTCTGGTTTCCGAATTTGTCGCTGGTAGTGGCCACTCCCTTAGCCGACGACACCGAGTCCTCAACCGCTCCCCGAGATCGAGGGCGACGAGAGGTGACTCTACCTAAGGCATCTGTCGAGAAGAGATAGTGCACCCAATCTCTGGTGAAGGGAGCATTCCCTTCCAGGTTACTATCCTTTCGAGTCATCTGGTAACATGTGTTATAATGGCACAATATCTCCTGATAAAGGGCCGTAAAGCCAGGATACCGTCGTTCCAGATCTTCGAGTTCCTCATTAGTGGGAGTATACGCTTCAAACGCTTCGTCCCCCCAAGGAAGCTTGGAGACTGCGTGCATCTCATGGAGCACGAGTCCCATCTCCCCCACAGGTGTGTAAAAGGTCCCCGTACGGCAATTATACATTTCCAGCAGGGACAAGAACAGCTTCTTGTTTATGGACAAGCCATGACTGGTACCTCGGATAGCATGGTACAAGCCAATCTCGCACAAAAAGGCCTCATACTTCTGCAAGATCCAAGTAGACAAATTGATCCACGAAGGAACAGAGTGCACCCAACCAGGGAACGTCAACCGACCAACGGGATAGGAGCCTTTCCGAGCAAGCTGATTTATAAAAGTATCGGCGGTAGAAAATGAGAAATTAGGGCCAGCCACATTCAAGAAAGAACCTGGGACCAACCCCGTCACAGAACAACTAGTGTGCACTTTGCCGGCAATACAGACTTCATATTGTTATTATAATGGATGTTCCCCACAAACATCCCACCTCTGGTAGGGGTTAAAGTCTCCCCCATCTTCGATCTAACGGGAGCATACTAAACCAAGATAGCGGAAAGTGTCGCTCCATTTGAGGGATGCGAATCGCCATCCCGTTAGAAACAAAGTTCCAGTCCTCCGACACCTCCAGGACATGATCGTTCTCCACGGTCAAGGCGCCTCCAAAAAAGAACGCAGGCTTCAAATACTCCCCTTCAAATTTCTTGGAATTCATCATAGCATTAAGGAATGAAAAGACTGATTCTTGATGGCATTCAATCTAACCGTAGGCTCATCGCTCGGAAACTGGTCAGCCATATACTGGACAATATGGTCATACCTATAGCCGAGAGCGGCTTGAGCGCTACCCACCAAGAGTTCTCCAGCGGCGTTAACCGGCATGTTCACTAAAGAACAAACAGAGAAAAGTAAGTTAAACGGAGGGATAAAACAAGAGAGAGCCGATTGGGTGCTCTCAAACCCCATGCGGCTCAAGAAGACATCCAGCGGCCCCATGAAGCTCTCAGAAATCTCATGCGGCTCCGTGCAATAAAGAGTCTATACGGTTTAGCGTCACTTATACGGCTCCGCCAGCAAGGCACGCATACGATGCGGTAGTCTCTTATGCGGCTCGCAGCTCAGCCATAGGGCGAACACGATTTACAAAGGCTCGTGCATAAAGCATGCGACGTAACCATAGCGGTTGGGGTTCTTTAACTCATGCATTGTCCTTACCAATAATGGGGGAGGTGAACGTCAGGATGAACATCAGGTACGGCGACGGGCGGAGTAGCAGCCGCAGCCGAGGTGGAAGTGGAGGCCGCCTTCTTGCCCTTTACTGCTACGGTCTTCTTGGGAGCCAATTATCAAAAGAGAAGGGCGATCGAGATAGGGAAGGTATGAGGAAGAAGAAGTAAAATAAAGAAGTCTTCTCTATCTTCAAACTCTTCCTATTTATAGGAAGAAGGGAGAAGGAGGACACGTGGGCCAATGACCGACTCACGAAGAGCGCAACCGACTCCTTGGGTTTCGTCTCCAAGATTCACCCAAGGCGTCAAATCCGAAAGATTTAATGAACTGACTCTTGGGATTCCCTCCTACAAAACGGCGCTGAAACGAATTTGAGGCAATCAAAGACCTGCACACGTGGCAAGCAGCTATGCGGTTGAATAGTCTCCTGCGGCTAACTCATTTATGCGGCTGAATAATTCATGCGGCCGAGACTTCTATACGGTCAGAATTCTATATGCGGCTAGAGGAACCCGGCCATGCTTCTTATTCAAAGTATTTCAATTTTACAAATTGAAAACTTTGAAGGGGGTCCTGTAGAAGCATAAAAATACTAAAGGAAATGATTCATGCGGCCAGGAAAGATCCATGCGGCTCGGAAATGCATGCGGCTCAGGAAGCTATTCGGCCCAGGGCATTACATGCGGCTCAGAAGATACGTGGCCTGATAGTGCTCCCCTGCACCCACGCTGCATTAATTGCTATGACGGCTGACCCCTCTGAAAAGTTGACAGCCTAACACCAAAGGCAGGTAGTTATGGCTCTGCCATAATGATGAATCTCTAGGGAAGAGAAAAGAAATCTCTGACACAAATCCCCCGAGAGCCATAAAAACGCCATGTGGCCTTGCCACGTGGGCGTTCGTATGCGGCTCGCTTCTCATTCGTCTCAGAATAAATCCTATGCGGCCCAGGCCATAGGAGCCTCATGCGGCTCGGGCAGAGGACTTCCCATGTGGCTCAGAGTGAATTCATCCTATGCGGCTCAGGCCATGAAAGTCTCATGGCTCGAGCGAGGACTTCTCATGCGGTTCAAGAAGATCATATCCATGCGACCCAGGCGGATATATACCTATGCGGCCCACAAGGATTACTCTTCTGTGTTTAGAGGACTTAAGTGAGGGCCACTGCCCACGCAGCCCTGACACGTGGGCTCACATTCGTATGCGGCTCAAATTCATATGCGGCTCATATTCATATGCGGCTCACTAGTCATGCGGTCCAGATCCCCTCCAGCAGCTCCTAGGACACGTGTCCTAAACCGATTAATTCCTCAGATTTGCTGCCATTAAAGATTGGGTCAGATTCCAATAAATCTGGGACACGTGGCAGAAGAATAGATCTATTTATTCGCAGAAAGATTTATTCCAATCAGCATTAATTGCTCATGGGATTTGGTGTAATCTACACCTAATGGCCCAGATTCATCATAATTAAAACGAATGGCCAAGATGGACCAATCTCCAAGCCGTCGCCATCTCCAAAAAGCTAATCATTGGCAACCCTAGTGATCACATCCCACTATTATAAATAGCAAGGTGCCATTCCCTTGTAAGATATACAATTTCAGAGAGAAAATACGTATATACAGAGAGACCCCCCAATAGTCAGAGAAAAAGAGTACACAGAGAGAGAGAGAAGCTAAGGAGCAACAGAGGAGCAAGAAGAACATTTCTTCGTCAACGCCAACCATCTTTTCACAAGGAGCCAAGGCTGCATACGATGTCGTCCAAGGAGTAAGGCAGGGCTGCCGTCGCCTTCCCGAGCCTCTATCGTCACCTCCAGAATCTAAAATAAACAATTGTACTTAGACTGCTGTACCTAGGTTTTCATCCCTAGGCTTTCTTTGTACAAGCGAGTTTGTAACGTGAAGTAAAAGTTCGGTCCTCCGATAATTGTTCTGTTCTTTTATATTTCATGGCAAACAGTCGGTGTGCCCTGTTAGGCTAGAAAAGCCGCAAGTAGTGTTACGAGCAGGAGCTATATTCTTTGTTCGGGCCAATAGCTGCTTCATTTTCATATTGGAGTTCCGTCGCGTCTGACTAGGAAGCAGCTCATTCTTACGAGAAAGTGATTCACTCTGACACCTTTGCACATTTGGGGGGCTACGTACTTTCAGAGATTATACATTTGTTGACTTTTAGGTGTTTAGTCTTTATGTGTAATCATGAAGAATCTATAATAGATCTTTGTAAACACGATTTTAATAAAGAACTTCTTTTTATGCACTAACTTTGTATGTCTCCTATGACTTGTTATCATCTGCACATTTAAACAATTCTTGCCTTCTGCGTTTTGTGAACTATATGCAGTGACCGTTGCCATCTGTGGTTCTGTTACTGCTGTGCTAATTTTTATGCTTCTACAAGACCCCCTTCAAAGTTTTCTAACTTGACCAAATTTGGAACACTTTGAACAGAAGCATGAAATGACACGTGGCCTTATGAAGCATATAACATGCTTTCTGACAAGTGTAGAAGCATGAAAAATATTGCTTTTAGTCCCATATCGGAAAAGAGAATAAGAAAGCTCATTTCATTCTATATATAGAGCCCCCTTGCCTCCTTTAAAAATGGCACCAAAATAAAAAATAAAAGAATCACTCAATTGAGTCACTCGCTATCATGGCGAGGATGAGTTGGTTCTGAGTACTATGCACCTTTACGGGCTAGTATGAAGAAATCCAAGACGGCACGAGCCATGCGCTTCAAACGTGCTATGCCAATAGTTAACTGTGCTCAGTCATGCACCATGCGGCCCATCGAAAATGTCGAAGCTTCCAAATTGGACTCTTTCTACTACGCACCTTTGGGTGTTAAGTGAAGAAGTCTAGGACAGTACGGGCCCAACAAGCCCAGTCAACCGTCCAAGATGCTGATCGTCAGCGGGCACCGTTAAATGATTATACGGTCTCCTGATAGAAAGTTGTACAGAACCACCCACGTCCAGTCCCCGAGGGCTAACGGACAGGGTGGGTCTCAAAAGTCTTCCTACAATGATCGAACGCAGTGCTTTACTAGCCGGTGATCAGGGAGCGAGCAAATATGATGGTCCCAAAAGTCTTTCTACAACGATCGAGTGCAGTTCTTTGCTAGCCGATGATCAGGGAGCAAATATGATGGTCCCAAAAGTCTTCCTACAATGATCGAGAGCAAGTGCTTTTACTAGCCTCAGATTAGGGAGCAAATATGATACCTACGTACCCGGGCGCTCGGGATACCCGAGCCCACAAAACGGATACGAAGGTAGATCAATATGCTAGCAACTTGCGAGAGGTGATTACTCACAAACGCAAGAAGAGAGAAGCAACCTTATCGTGCGATGAGCCCTTTCCAGGACATCACTGCACCCAAGCCATCATCAACTGCCGCGGCCACAAGACAGTGGCTCCACTATCAAGGCACTCTTTGTTCCAGCGACTGCGACCTACTGCGCCTTTCCAACATCATCTCAGAAACACGATGCCAATTGAAGACGTTGTAAGAGCCTGCTCTCAACTAGATGCATTACTCAGATATCTCAGTTAAGTGCATCATCTCAGTCAAGCGCATCACAATCTTCTGAAGGAGTCCACCGTCAAATCTTCTTCGAACAAGGAGATCCATAATCCGCAGTGCCAACACTCGCCAAGGAGGAGGGTCAGTCAAATTCATTTTTTCGAGAAGTCAAGAGGGAGACAAACGAAACTCTCTCAAATCATGACATTTAGCACAACACCTTCTTCTAGGGTCCCCATACCCATCCAGCTAGAAGATATCCTTTATGCGGCTTAGTCATGAAATTTCTTATGCGGCTCGGTCATGAGATGGCCTCATACAGCTCGGTCAGAAGGCATTCCTCATGCGGCTCGATCATGAGATATTCCTCATGTGTCTCGGCCATGAGACATCGTTCATGCGGCTCGGTCATGAGACATTCCTTATGCGGCTCGGTCATGAGATGTCCTTCATGCGGCTCGGTCATGAGACATTCCTCATGCAGCTCGATCATGAGACATCCTTCATGCGGCTCGGTCATGAGACATTCCTTCATGTTGCTCGGTTATGAGACATTCCTTCATGCGGCTCCGTCATGAGACGTCCTTCATACGGCTCATGTGGCTCGATCATGAGACATTCTTTCATACGGCTTAGCCATGAGACATTTCTCATGCAGCTCGGCCAGGAGACATCCTTCATGCGGCCTGCCACAGAAGATTAGTTGATGCACGTGACAAGTTGACTAGGTCTCAACTGTTCAGATTTTCTACAACGACAAATCACAACAAATCCTAACAAATCCCCAGCTATCAGTCACAGACCGAGTCTCGAGGCATGATTACGGCTATGTGGCCCGGGGATTTGTCACGTGGCCATCTATGTGGCTCAAAATATCCTTCATCTCGAAATTACTATAAATAGCAGGACACTACACCCATGCAAATGGTTGGCAATCCAAGGCTGGCAACCTTCAAAAAGGCAATTTTTTTAAGAGTTAGAGACTGCGTCAGAGTCCACGGAGTAAGGTAGAGTTGATAGAAATTTCCGAGCCTCCACCGTCACCCCCATAATCAAAACTAAACAATTATACTTAGATTGTTTCCTAGGATTTCTTTCTAGGCTTTTCTTTATACAAGCGAGTTTCAATCAATTTCAGTGTTTCTGTAATACCTATCTTTAATTTTTTATGGCAAACACGATGGCGACTCTGCTGGGGACGTCCTTCTCCTTCGATGAGAAGCTGGTGACGTAATCTGACGTATCCAAACTCGGCTCTACGCAGCAAATGCTTGTGGTCCGCTTTGTCCACAAGCCTTCGAAGAAATGCTCTCTGAAGGGAGCGTCGACCCGTCTCAGAAGTGAGCCAACCCAAAGAGAACTCACAAGACATCGGTGCACAGAACTGTTGCCCCCGACCAAGTTCCAAAGAAGCTCCTTCTACAGCCCAAGACGGTGACCAAAGCACTCCTGCGGCTTTGCTTCCGACCGCAGAGGACCCCACTGTCCCCAAATCCAGAAGGAAAATGCTATGATTCTGAGTTTTTGTGGGCACAAGGGAAATCCATACGGACAAATAAGAAGCCGCATAAGAGAGATGGGCAGTCTGTCCATGAGGCAGCCAACTCTGGCCGCAGGTAGACAACTCATGCCGCAGCCAACTCTGGCCGTAGGAAATGGCCCATACGGCAACCAACTCTGGCCGCAGGAGGACGGCTATGCGGCAGCCAGCTCTGGCCGTAAGAGGATAGACCATACGGCAGCCAATCCTGGCCTCAGACATGATGTTTCATGCGGCTCTGTCAGAAGCTCTGTGTTCAACCGCCTCTCATGCGGGCCGACACCATGCGGCCGATTGAGAATGTGGGATGTATCTATCCGAACTCTTTCTACTATACGCCTTTGTGTGCTAAGTCAAGGAAATCTGGTGCGGTACGGGCCAAACAAGCCAGTCAACTGTCTAAGTTACTGACTGTCAGTAGGCCCCATTGACTGTTACACGGGCTCCTAATAGAAAGTTGTACAGAACCACCCGCGTCGAGTCCTCCAGGGCTAACGGACAGGGTGGGTTTAAAGTCTCCCTCAAACGATCCAGAGCAAGTGCTTTTACTAGCCACGGATGAGGGAGCAAACATGATACCTAAGCAGCTATGCGCTCGGGATACCCGAGTCCGCAAGTTTGGTACAAAGGTAGAACAACTTGCTACCGACTTGTGTGACGTGATTACTCACAAACGCAAGGTGGCAGCGTCGGCATGCAATGAGTCCCTCTCGGGACGTCGTTGCACCCAAGTCATCATCAACTGCTGCTACGACAAATCAGCAGCACCTGAAGGACGGCAGTCAGCTTTCCAACGATTGTAGCAACCAGCACTATCCGACAACAACTCAAGAAACATGTGCAAACACCGGGAGACGAGGAGTTTCCTCTCGTCTCCTGTAATTCAACTCAGAAGCTTCACAAGGGAGAAAAGAAGACAGGCTCTTCCATCACGGCGATCTTGGCCAGTATTGCGAGGAGACCCTCATCTGGAGGGTTCCTACCGACAACCACAGGGGGTGTCTATTTAGGTACTCGATCCAAAAAGAAGCTTCCAGCACCAGGTGGTGCACCTTCGACCTCCTTGAGAGTAGATAAAGCTGGGGATAGCAGTCCCCATTATATATGCGACAACTCGGAGCACACACAGGGGGTAAAGATCCCCAGAACTGTGCAACGGACTTGGATTTCCCTGAGGGCCACCACCCTCACCAAGACGATGCGACTTCCTACACAGGGGGTAGCACCCCTCCGAGTCTGAGGAAGATGACATTTCGACATTTCCTGACGATTTCTCTGTACGAGGGTATGGCACAGAGAGCATCTCTGCTACAATCCCTTCCACCTCTACCCATGAGGACAGTCTTTATGGCTGACGATGATCATGAAGCGCCTTCTAACCGACAACGTCTAGAGGTACAGGAAGCCATGCTCCTGTCCTTGGTCAAGTTCGTGGACGAAATCAAAGCTACATTGCCAACTCAACCAACAAGGATGCCAGACAAACAAGCTTGGGACCTGCATTCAACGCGACTCCGACACGACCGCCCCTCCTTTGTATGATGATCCCTTAGGAGCATCCGTTCCTTCAGCTGCAGATGAAGCCAAGGAAGCAATGAGGGAAGTCCTAGAGCTTCGAGCAATGTTCAATGCCTGCGACTCCTCTCGGGATCTCAGAATACGGTAGCCATATCCTGTTACATAGAGATATGTGCCTTTTCCTCCATGGTACAAGCCGTTCCATATCGATTATTATGACGGAAAGACATCTGCTAGTCAGTACATGACTTTGATGTCACAACCGACCACTTGCCGCTTAGTGACGCCATCCTCACACGATTATTCATCGGAGTATTGGAAGTGATCTCGTTTGATTGGTACCGCTACCTTTCCGACAACTGCATCCATTATTTTGATGGCTTCAAACACATATTCCTGGAAAGATTCTACGAAGTGAGGCATGACATAACAATATTATCTCATGGACATCATTCAGGGAAAGAGGGAGCTAACAAGGAATTATACCGAACAGTTTCGCCAAACTGCAATAAGATTGCCCCAAGACAATCCTGAGAGCTCCTTAATTGAAATCTGTCAGAAGAAGTTGCTCCTCGCAATTAGCCACTGGATGGATGACGATCAGTTCAGGGATTAGACAACCTTCATCATAAGTGCTATCAATGCAGAGGCGAAGTTGAAGACGGCTCGCCAGCTGGATTACACATCCCAGACGGGGAGGATAAGGGCAGACGTCCTGGTTCCACCTCCAGCAACAACAACAATGGCCACCTCCAACCGAGATAATACGGGCAAACAGGCCATGGTCACTGATGCGACCCAGAAGCTCAAACAAAAATAGGCGGAAGGTCTATGGCCCAAAATGAATTACTCACTTGAAAATAGTCATGTCAAACCTATCTTCGATATGATTTTGCAAGGGGTAGGATCCAGCTCCTTCCACCAAGGCGTGAGCCCCGAGCGGCAGAAATAGAGGACCCAAAATGCTGTCACTTCCACCGTTATGTCCATCATTCCATTCATGACTGCTTTCTATTAAAGCGGTACATTCAGAGTCTTATTGACTCCAAAGCTCTGTCGATAGACTTTGAAGAGGTTACCGTGGCGGCAAACATGGTGTCGATTAAGTCTGGCGACTTCCCTCCAACAAGCACTCCAGACGGGGCAATACCTGTCCCTCGGGCAACGATGGAGGTTACTAATCATCCACCCATCCGGAGCCAGACATCTGGATTAGTACCTCTCACCACATCGCGAGGAGAGATCATGTGGGTGCATCCAGACTTAGAGCCTGAAGTAACCCAGGAGGTGTCATCTCCTACCGACAAGAAAAAGGGCAGGAAATCTAGATCCTGCCATACAATTTTAGCCGAAGCTGAAGAAGCAGCAACCGTTGTTACCCGTCTGGAGCACAAGTCTAGCCCGTACGGGATAATTCAGTCGAAGATCCTCAGCCGGCAACGTCGCCTCCCTCTGATGTTCCAAGACCATCTCAGCCTCCACTGGCAGATAAGTTCAAGCCAAAGGAAACCCGCTTCGACAGGCCACTTGTAATGATGTACCTCAGGGACTGGAGAGACTTTACAACTTTGACATATTAGCAAATTGGCTAATACGCCAGCAAAGTTGTCGTTATACGAGCTCCTAAGGCTCTCCAAGGATCTTCGTATCGCATTAAGCGAAGCACTCAAAAATGTTGACGCCTACTTAGCTCAGGTCAAGCCTCCAGGGGAAGACCCGCCAACCGATCCATAGGGCAGCGATAGCACAGATGCAATGCCCAACATCATATTTACTCCACATGACATGTTGATCAAGTCCAATTTACATGATCGCCCCTTATACTACACTGGATACATATGCGACATCAAGGTGGATCGGAGTATATAAACCCTGGCTCGTCAATAAGCATCATTCCGAAAAGCCTACTCCAACTTTTTGGCATTCCTATGCACCGGTTAGCGACGACCAATACTGCCAGTAGCGGTTTTAACTGGGGAATGAGCTATCCTCTATGGAAGATCTGATTGAAATGTCAGATTGGTGACCTGAAGATAGAGGTCACCTGCAATATTATAGATGCAGACACCTCCTTCAACATCCTCCTAGGACGTCCGTGGATACATGACTATATGATCGTGCCATCCACCCTTCACCAGTGCTTCATGTGTGTCAATAAGCACGGCTTCGTGAAAACTGAATTCGCCGATATTGATCCCTTCAAAGGAGTTGAATCTTACTATTCTTCGGAGGCTTGTCTACATGACGAATCCAGGAAACATATAACAGACGAATTGGAGACCATCATAGGGCCAGAAGATAAAGGTGTACAGCCAGTTAGCGTGCGTGGTAGTACGATAGGCCCATATACCTTCTCTAAGATTTTTGCTCCAGTTTTATTTATTGGTATAAATGTACTTTTTGAGAAGCTTAAATTGTTTTGTTGAATGCTTCTACTAAACCATTAGCTATAAGATTGTAGGCTGTGAAAGAAACATTGTTGATTCGGTTGTCATCACAAAATCGAGTGAACTTTTGACTGACGCACTGAGGTCCATTGTCATGAATGATTCGTTGAAGAACATCGAATCTGTAGATCACATGATGCTTGATAAAATTGATGACACTGCTTGTCTTGACTTCAGTTAAGAATAGCTTCGGCCCATTTGGAGAAGTAATCGATTATAGCTAGGATAAACCGATGTCCTCGAGATCAAGGCAGATTAATAGGACCGATGACATCCATGTCACAAGCTTCAAAGGGCCATGAAGCTGCAGTAGGATGTAGTTATTCTGATGGCTCATGAATGAAATCTGCATGGATTTGACATGCTCGATATTACTTTGAATATTTGATGGCATCTGACACCATGGTTGGCCAATAATATCCCATACGTCGAATTCGATCTTGTAGCTTAGGCCCAGGCTAATGTGCACTATAGACACCATTATGAGCTTCATGTAGTATCTGTTTTGCTTCATCTCTGGCAAGACAGCGTAGAAGCATACCATCATATGATCATCGGTAGAGTGTTTTAGAGGCATGGTTGTAGTAGAATCGAAGTGATCACCGACAGATTGTCGTTGCTTCCTTAGGATCTTCAGGTAGGATGTCATGTACCGCAAAGTCGATAAAGAAAGCCCTCCAATCTTCACTTATGGTATAGGATGTCATGTACCGCAAAGTCGACTGAATGCAGAAGAATTCCCTATTAGTGATAATGATCATCTGTTGTCTTTTTACAAGGATTACAAATATTATTGCTAGATTGGCAAGCATATCAGCTTCTATATTGCAAGCTATGTACATGTTCAATAAAGAAACCTGTGAATAATATAGCCAACCTGACTGCTGCTTCATGATATAGATCGAGATCTTGATGTCGCACATACGTACCTCTAACCTGACTGGCGATCAGTTTAACGTCTCTGTATACTTCAAGGTAGTAGATATCCAATTGTTTGGCTAATTGGAGACCGATGAGTAGAGCATTATATTCAGTAACATTATTAGAGCATGGGTCATCCAAAGAATAAGCTCTTGAATTGCCAGTCCTTCAGGAGATACTAGAACGAATCCAACTCCAACGACAATAGTACATTTAGTTTCGATTTTGTAAGCATCATCAAAGAATAGTCACCAAACTAGGATTCCTTAAAGTCATGTTAGATTCTATAGTTTCATCAGAAATTTCGTCATAGAGTTTAGATGTCTCAGGGATTGGGTGAGAAGCCAGAAAGTCAGCTAGGGCTTGACCCTTAACAGACTTTTGTGGAACATAGAACATATCATACTGTGCTAGTATTATGGCCCATGTAACGAGTCTGGAATTTAGTGTACTAGGCTTCTTCATCAAGACTCATAGAGGATTGACTCTGGAGATGACATGAATGGTTTAGCCCGTGATGTAATATCGTATTTTCTGAATAGCGAACATGAAGGCTAAATATTCTTTTTTTACTGGACTGTATCGGTATTCAGAACCATTCATTATACAACTGAGATAATAAATGGCTTGCTCATGACCTTCTTTGTTCTTTTGGGCTACTAAGGCACCCAGGGAATGATCCATTGCTCGGACATACATCAGGAAGGGCATTCCTGTGACTGGAGGCACTAGGATTGGAGGTTTCATCAAGTATCACTTTATGTTTTCAAATGCTTGCTGGCATTCTTTAGTCTAAATGAAAGACACATATTTTTTATTAGTTGAGTGAACGGTCTGCAGCGTCTAGAGAGATTTGAGATGTATCTTCTGATGTACGCAAGCCATCCCTAGAATCCTTTTAGCTCTTTTAGGTTGCGTGGAGGACGCATCTCTTGACTTGCTTTGACTTTCTCGGGGTCAACGTGTATACTCTTAGAGGTAATAATGAATCCGAGGAATTTGCCACTAGAGACTCCCAGGAATGACTTGGTGGGATTCATCTTGAGTTGATGCTGGCACATTAGATCGAAGATAGTTCTTAAATCTTGGATGTGGTCTTCCTTTAAAGGGCTTTTGACAGCAACATCATCGACATAGCATTCGACTGTCTTCTATAAATATTCACGAAAGATGGTGCTCATGGCCCGCAGATAGGTTGAACCCGTGTTCTTGAGACCAAATGGCAACAGTGTAGCTATAGAATCCTAAAAGAGTATAAAAAGATGTGTGTTTTTCATCTTCGGGGTTCATCTTGATTTGGATATATCCGAAGAATCCGTCCATAAAAGACATCCGCTCGAACCCGCAAGTGTTATCGATTTTGACATCAATGATCGAGAGAGGAAACTCATCTTTGGAAGAAGCCTTATTGAGGTCTCAAACATTGAACTTTCCCTGTTTTCTTCATAACTGGGATGACAATACCCACCCAGTCAGGATGTTATTCTTCTCTGACAATGCCATATGCGATAAGCTTCTTGACTTCAGCTTCTATGGCGTCCATCATGTCAGGTCAAAGTCGGTGCTGTTGTTGCTTGTCTGGCCTTGCGTTCGACAAAATATTGAGCTTGTATGTAGCGATCTGAGGATCTAATCTCGACATGTCTTTATGTCCAGGCGAACATGTGAATGTATTCCCTAATAAGCTGAATCTGTTCTTGTTTTCTGCTTCAGGAAGGCTTTTGCTGAAGAAAATTGGTCTTAGAAAAGCTTTGTCTCCGATCTATTTTAACCAACGGATCTTCGGTGCTCGGTTGCTCGAAGCAAAGTTCCCATTGAGTGTCCATCCTTTGTGCCTAAGGATCAGATTTAGGGGCTTCAGCAAAATTGTCTTCGTCTTCGCAGAACTCGACAGTCACAATATTACAAGATAGAGTCACTCGATGGACGTGCCCTACATTGGTGTTCGAATTCATGAGGTAGAGTCAGAAGAGTTAGATCGCACCTCTTTGTTAGACTCAAAAGCATCTGGGGTCATAATTGATGAAGTGTAGCCCAACCCATGGTTTGTTCTGCTGTAGTATTGTAGTGGTTTTCCTTTTATAGCAGGGATACAAATAGCAGTTCGCCTTTTTCTACCACCGTTGAGGCCAGTTTTAAAATTGTAGTTCATCATTTGGATGATTTTCTTCGATTTGACTGTAACGACGTAGTTGAAGTCGCCCACTATTGTCATTTTTAGCCTCGCTATCGGACGTAGCCTTTTGATGCAATCATTTGCTGTAGTAGATAGGATGTTCATCATTATTCCGGGAGGGAATCAGAAAGAATGAATCTTGTGCTGGTTCAAGTGATAATTCATCTTCAAGAAGTTGAACTACTCCTAATGCATGGGGTTCAAAGTTATCCATGATTTCTAGTTAACATCGAGCATAGTAATTAACATCAGTATACTACAGAGGAGATGCTACTTTATTGATAATTATATTATCATTTACAATAGGGTTCTTGATCTTAGCCGATGGCTTGCTAAGATTGATAACCAGAGGAGGAGTATGAGAATGAGAAGGCTTGTTACGACGAAGGTCGATAACAAGTGGCTCATAAGAGGTCAGCTCCCTATGCTCCGTCTTCTAAATAAAAGGATGTTTGACAGAGGTGGATGGTCAGAGTTTGAGAAGATGAAGGACAAAAAGTATGTCCTTTGATCGAATCACAAGGACATCTTCTGTATTGTCCTTCTGATCTTTCTCAGTATCCATAGCCAAAACGACTTTCATGAACTCTTCTTTGTAAATCCTTGAGTCAGTGAAATATGCTTTGATCCCCAAAAGGGATTAAGATCAGCCACTTCCTTTCGGACTTCTCCGTTGTCATCCACTTATTTAAAGTATTGATGGAGAGTGGATGGCACAATGTTGTGTTCATGCATCCATGGTCTTCCTAACAATGCATTGTAGGAGAGATAATTGTCAATCACATAAAAGGCGACCTTCTTATAGAGATTGCCGATTTGAACTTTCAGACGGATCTTTCCCAGTGGTTTACTTCTTCCTGAATTGAATCCCAGAGTAGTAGTAATTGTTGTAGAGATTATGGACTGTGATCTTTAGTGCATCCAGTAGAGTCTTCGACATAATGCTGAGTACAGATCCAGGTCATTCAGGATGAGATCGACTTTCATTGTATCGACATATCCCGTAAAATAGAGAGGTCAATCATGTCAATTGTCTTCCAGAAGTATGTCATCCTGCGTGAAGGTAATATTGGAAATCAGCTCCATCACACTATGACAGTAAAAACATGCCACAGGTTCCTCATCTGGCTTCTTGAGGTGTGCCAGACAAGCGTCAGATTGCATTAAAGCTTCGCTTAGTATTTTTTGAGTTTCCTTCGAGAGACGAAGGAGCTCGAAAATTGACAACCTTATCGGAGTATTGGCTTGCTGAGCCAATATATCGAAGTTATATGGCTTCTCCATCAAGAGGTAGATTTTCTTTAATATTTTGTCGAAGCGAACTGGCTGTTTGCTTTTATCGGCCGTTGTTGGTTTGGGAGAAGTCGGTTCCACTAGAGGCAATGAAGCTGATGGAACATTGACAGCAGACGAAGAATATGTTGAAGGGGCATCAGGGACTGGATATAGAATAACTGCATTCTTTTATCCCTCTGGATAGTCTCTGAGGAAGAGTCTTCCAGATCTCGTACCGGTCATGGCTTCCTCTTCTGGAGCTGGTACGAAGGAAAACCATATTGCAATTCTTTATTAGAGTCATTTTTTGAAGACTTCTTCTGAAGCGACAAAAGATTTGTCCAGAAACCTAAGCCAACACGAGACTGGTTGTGCTGAAGACGTAGGGAGAGAGGTACATAAGACCCCTTCCCATAATTCAAGCTAGGCGCTTTCTGCAAGTCATGTCCTTTTTTGTCATCAGTTTGCGGGACTGTTGACTATATAGATGGAATGCTGGCTGGTAGTTAACTTTCGGTTTCGGTGTCAAATTTTGGCAGAAGGAAGTGAAACTGCTGGGATGAAGGTAGCATCCAGAGCTGGAAGATGATGACCACCCAGTGAAGTCATGTGACATGACTTGTATTTGGTTGTCTTTAAAGGTTATACACGAAGCAGGCGTGTAAAAATTAGCAACCAAATTAGGATGGATCCATATGATTTCCCCTTTATTGGTTGACAAAGGGATAAGACTGTCAATTCGTACTGGTGGAAGGTTGACGATCTCTAGAGTGGCTTTCGGGATAGGGACGACTCCATCATGCATAAGTTGAGCAGAAAAGTCGCTGAACAACAGAGAGAGCATTGGCAGTCACAGTCTTCTCATCCTGCTGGAGAGTGATCGTGCCGACATTAATTGGCTCCTGGATCTTTCTTTGAGCACGTAACACGCCCTAGTCGGGAGTCCTATGAACTTGTGATATAGACAGTATTTAGGATTATCAATTTTACCTACTGTATATTACCATTTTACTTCGGACATTTGAAGCTTGTTGCTTTTGATCAGATAAACAAATATGCCTATGATGTCGTCCTCGTCAATATTCTTCCTTAGGATGTCGTGCTTTCTGTGGTGGTATTGTCATAGTAGGGTTGACTGACCCACGTTAACAGCTAAAGCTTTTTTGCCTTTCATATTGATAGCTACAACTTCCTTGTTCTTGCAGTTGTTCTGACGACCACCGCTGATGGATTGTTCATCATTGTCAAGATTAGGCATCTGGATGCCTAGTTGTTTGAACTTGTCAGCACTGTCTTCGGCTACCCTGGCACTTACTATAAAGGAGGCCCAGTCTTGAAATTTCATGGGTCCAGTCCACATGCTGACTATAGGTAACAAGTTTGAATTGCAAGTATCTATATCATGCATCTGAAGTACCCAGAGGCATTTTGAGTGCCTCTCGAAGGAAGTGCTCAATAAAATGTTAAGCAATTTCATTAGGCTTTTTGATTTTGATGAGGGTCGACATAGTCATATCGTTTGTTCCCTCATAGAATTATTCCAGGAACATCTACATGAATCATGCAAAATATGTTATACAACCATCTGGCATGTTGTGATACCGGTCATAGGCTGCACCTAATAAGCATCCGACGAATAATCTAGTGAGTAGAGCATCGTTTTATTGGAGATAATCAGTCATCACCTCAAAGTGATTAAGGTATTGACTTGGAGATGAACTGCCGTCAAACCATTTTTTTGCTTGAAAGCTTTGAACTGATTGGATGAAAACGAAACTTCATTCCACTCTATAGGTAGGGTTATTTAATCCCAAGCCTCTACAAACCATTTTTCTACTTGAAAGCTTTGAACTGATTGCGCAAAAGCTTCACTGCCTCAAAAGTGTCCCGTGATGCTTGGGAAGCAGTAGACTGATTCGATGTGTTAGGAGGCGAGATTGCATGATAAGCACCACCCCAACACCAGAATAACTTGAAGCTGGCATGGTAGCATTGTGAGGAGACTGTACCCCCAGACTAGTGTTAGCAGGGGCAGATGTTGCTATGTGTTCTTCGCTTGGAATCAGATTTGCAATCGGCAGAACAGTGTGTTGTGTCACGATCATAGCATGCATATTTGCTATCATTTCGTCCATGTTCTTCAAATTGGCCTCAAAAGTGGCGATCCTCTGCACTTGACTACCAGAGCTGGATGCATCTTGTTCTTCGTTAGTGACATAGGCAATCACTTCTCTGGCCATCGAAGAAGTGATTGTAGAAAAGATGGTCCTTCAGAGCCTTCACTATCGGCATCGAAGTCATGCAAAGAACCCCCCCAGGATGAAGAGTGGAAAGATTCCCTTGATCGAGGAAATCCTGGTCTGAATCATGAAGATTCCTTTGCTCGATTATTTTTGGGTTGGAAGGAAGATTCCTTTGACTGATTTTCTCTCGGCTTCTTGATCTGGTATTTTGGTAGACTCCTTCGTCGGTGGCCCGGATCCGATCAAGGTATTGTTGACTAGGGTTATGGGCTACATTACATCTTGGATGTTTTTTACCCCTAGTGCTTTGAGACGTCATGTTGACAAAAGCATACAACAGTTCATCTTCGTCCCCATCAGAAGTTCATGAGTCCGAGTGCAGTTCAAATGATCAAAGACATACCATTTAGCTGACTGGCAGTAACATTTGATCACTACTTCATGGTGGTGATTATAGGGATATTCCTGATGTGGAGTTACAAATGGACGAGATGGTCCTACAATTTTTTGTTTTTGTACAAGAAGTTACGGAGATCTGTTATAGTGAAAGGATAAGGAGAAGTCGGAGGTACATATTCCTTGATGATGTTAGGAATATGATTTCGGCCCTTAAGGTTCCTTGTTCCCTATGTGTATAGAAAAGTACAAACTTTATTGGCATAGCTGAGATGATTCTTGATTTGAGGAACTCTCCTTGTGCTTGGCAGGTGGCGCATATTGTTCTTGATGTATGCTTGATAATGTTCTGTGCTGGTTAAGGTTGGCATGTATGTCAGGGTTGTGCGCTACCTGTCTGTCTGTCTGAGATACCCTTAGTTACCCTGCTTTGTTCTTAAAATGTGTAGGGTAGGAAGATGTTGGCTCTAGCTTGATTGGCGCTGACCATGAGGAGTGGGCTGGATGCCCTGTTGTTTTGTGCCACCTGTTCCAGCATGTTTAGCGCAACATAGATGAGCAGTAGAAAATGGACCTCGAACAAAGTCTAGTTTCTTGGCATTGATTTGATTGTCTTTGCCAAGAGAAGTAGACCTTCTACTCAGAAGCGTTCTTGTATTGACTGGCACAGAGGGACAATCAGATGTGTTTTCCATCGAGTTCAGTAGTGGAGAATGATAAAGAGAGGCCATAGTACACTTTTTTTTGTTCTACGCAGGGGTAGTGGTGATTAACTTCTCCACCAAGTTTAGAACTGGGGAGGAAGAGGGATTGGCAATGCGGCGTTGTCCCCTGATTGGCGCCTGAGCAGTGATTGGTGCATCCTCTACCAATTTTAGAATTGGTGAGAAAGAAGAAGTGGCCATGTGGCACTGTCCTTTGGTTGGCGCCAAGGCAGTGCTTGAGCACTCTCTACCAATTTCAGAATTGGTGAGTGTAACGCCCCAGTCCCAAAATACATAGGACTAGGAACGAAGCATGCCAGCTGCATATATACGAGATATACTCTAATATATGGAAATCTCGAATATACACATAAGCTGTATTATGAATAATAATAATAGACAGTCACAGGTAAAAATACGTCTCATCCACACAGAATATAAAGAGAAATGGTATCTCATGAATCAAAGTAAATGTCAAAATATAGTTGTTGGCTGGGCGGAGACAAATCCACTACCAGTACTAGAATAAACTGAAAGAAATAGATTCCAACCTCTAAGATAAATAAAATAAGAAATAATGACTAAATAGGCTCCTCGATCCAATAGGGACAGCTGTGATCAGAAGGTACAACTTGCTCGAACGTGAAGGATGAGTCTATAGGGGAGCCATACTCCTGTGGAAAGTCCTGCACACCTATACCTGGAGAGATCACTAGGTCCTCAGAGGGACGTAATAAGATACAAAAAGAACATGCCACATAAACTGAATAAATACTGCTCAATAAGAATGAGTAAGATCAGATCATAACATGGTCCAATACCACGCCCTTTGAAGTAGCGTACCATCCCCCCACCAAACAAGGACATGAGATGGCACACTAACCAACGGTGAGATATCTTTCCAAGCCACGAATCCAGTATGGTATCCGGACCCCAACAATGTTCAATAACTTCTCATCGGAGTAGTAAGCCACACCTATAACCAAACAAGGAGATGTGGCAAACTAATTGTGACAAGTTATTGTTCCAAGCCACGGTCAGATAGAAGTACCCAAACTAAGAGTACTCGTGCCTAACGGATAAGGGTAGCCTACCATTCTATGTGAATGCAGTTTAAGTACATCCTCCAACGCATGGTCCCTGGCTAAAAATAGGATCGGTATAGTCCCTCCTTGGGGCACCAGGGGTCTCAGGCATAATCGTTCCACGAACGTCAGTGGCCAGCAGTAATAAGGGGTCGTCAACCGCATCTCCGGTGGAGCATACGGTCACAAGGGAAATGTGTAAAGTAGCCCATACGCTAAGGATATGTACTCCCCGCCCAATGCCTACTATGTTGTATCCACAACACATAACCCCTATTAACCGCTAAGTCAAACTAAGCAAGCAATGTCTATTAGCGGTTAATCCTATCGCACGGCTTATACGTACTAGTGGCCAGCCAGTCACGTATGTCCGAGTTCTATATGTGACTCACAACAACATGGTACAAATTTGTCAAGGCCTATGAATGCAATACACAAAGGGTGGTCCCTTAACTCTAAGTTTAATGGGTAAGAAAATAATACATAGCTGGAAATATAACTAAACAGTAAGTTATAACAAGTTATGCCATGTATCACAGTTTATTTTGCATAAAGAAAATAATGAATAATGCATGAAATATGAGCTAAATAAATGAACAACGGTTGGCAAGGTATCTTGCCTGGGGGTAGTATGCAGAATGGCGACGCCGGAAGACTCAAATCGTCGGAATAGGGAAGCAAGGAAAGCCAACTTTCACGAACGACCTCTGATGCTGAAATAAACATCACAAACAGATTTGGCATAAAAAAATACCTAGGAAACTCCTGTCCAAAAGTCCAAATCTGAAACTGGGGCAAAATCGTACTTTTGGGTCAAAATAATGTCGCCGTTGGACCCATTTTGTACTGAAATTCGTGCAGAACCTACAGTCTCTAAAGTCGTCAAACTATATGTCGATGGGTCCAATTTGAGGAGACAAACCCAACCGTATGTCCAAAGTTGGATTTTGGCGGGCCGTGCACAAATTCGCCCGTTAGAGCGGGTTGCAGGCCCACCAAATTTTGGCGTTCCGATCAACCTTCTCAGAATGGGACCAAACTTGGCATACAGGACCAAAAAATTGATACGGTCCTCATGGTACAAGTTTGCGTGGATCCGACGAACGTGCACAAAGTTATGGTCAAGTTTGCAAAACGTCGATACGAGGGTATCTCGACGGATACACACTGATTTCGTCACGCACACACAACAAAATCGAGTCCCGTCTGTTACCACAGGTCCGCAACATCCATTCGTGCCTTTGATGTGCATAGTGTATGACCACGTCGTCCAGTTTGTCGGGGCTACGTCATATCGAGAAAAGATTTCTAAAATTTAGTTTCAAAAACAGTTTTTTTCTTGAATCTTTAACATCAACTATCTCCCTGTTTAATGACTGAATAAATCTAACAGGTGTGTTTTAATCCCGTATATGTTGTGTTTCACTGTTTTCAGTTGGTTTGCTGAAACCCTCAGTATATGGGTCGAAAATCGACTTCCAAGTCGATGTTTTGGGCAACCTAAAATTGTCCTGTTCCGACAGTTTTTCGGGGAGTTTTGTTCAATTTCCCGAGTAAGATAGTAAGGTTTACAAGATTCTATCTGAAGAGGTATAGAGAGGGTTAGAGAGGCTCTATGTAGGATTCGAAAAAATCGAAAGTAGTCGAGTATGATGGAAGAACGACGAGGGCGAAGTTGGCGTACCTGCGGTCGAGTAAAACATAGTTACTCTATTTTTGGGTCGGCCGACGGTATTCAGGTTACAGCGGCCGGTCGTCGGCGGCGGGATGGCGGCGACGGAGCGAACGGGTCACGTTGGCGTCGATCCTCGAGGTCGGGGTAGTAGTTTGCTAGGGTTTTGGGGTTCTCGATCTCGCGTTCGGCCATATATAACAGAGGTTATATATATCACTCTGTTGCGTGGCCAAGCAGGCTTGGGGTGTAACCCCATGGGCCAAGCCATCGGCTACTGTTCCCTTCAGGGAACAGTGGGCTGAGTTGTTATTTATTTATTTTATTTATTTATTTATTAACTCCATTTCAATATATATATCTATATATATTTATATCTATATATATATATATATAATATATATATATATATATATATATATATATATATATATATATATATATATTCTTTTATATATATATATTTTTTCATTTATATATATATATATTAATAATATATATTATATATATATATATATATATATATATATATATATTATCTAATTAATCATACCTATATATTTCTAATACTAATATTAGAAAATAAAATACAAATTACTAATACTAGAAAGTAAAATACAAATAATTTGTTTATAACCTAAATTTATATATTTATAAAATCTTTTTATTGTGGTAACTCATTTAAATGGTAACCAAAAAATAAAAAAAATAAAATTATCATTTGTTATTTAATAATGTAAAAATAATAATAAAATTTAATATTCTTAACATATTTTTCTTAATATTCTAATAATAGTTTGCTCAAATTACAAATCTCCTAACAAACTCTTTGCTATGTATGTTTTAAAAAATAAAAAGAAATAAATAAGCTTAAAAAAAATCATCAAGAAAAAATCTGGGGGTTTACATCCTACCCAACTTATAAAAATTTCGTCCTCGAAATTAAAATAAAACTTAATATAAAAATATAACAATAAATCTTATTGGAAGAATATAGTGAGGCAAAAAACTAAGGGAGAGCAGGTAGTCATTTCGTAACTTGGTCTCTGTAAAGAGGGTGGAGATCGTCATAATAAAATTCGGACTGACGCTATTTTCAACAAGATAGGGTATTCTTATTCTTACAATGGATCATGGGTATCTAGTTGTTTGAGGGATTGGTTTGGTCTTGCATGGTTAAAAAATCAAGTAGGATGAGAATTTCATTTGTGGTTGTTCTAAGGGTTAATAAGTCGTGCACGAGGTGTAATTGATACAGAGCACATGATGGTGTGTTTGTGTGGGACATGTGAGTCATGTGTGTAGGATGGTTTGTCTAGTTCATGAGGGTAAAATTTGTTGGAAGGAAAAGGCTGGTGTTGTGCTCCAAATATCAAAGTCACAGTAGAGGCATCAAAATGATACTTGGTAGAATTTGACGTCATAAACCACTTGATTTATCAACTCAAGTGGAGAACTTTTGTTAATTTCAAGGAGGCGTACAGAGAGATTGAATGATTATCCCTACTATAGCATACTAAGGTTATTGTCGGGGTCACATATCATACAAGATAATCTGCTTATGGTTGCTATGGTAATAAGCCTGCTTGATTATGAGCATACAGTTTTCTAATGGTACCGATGATTGTGTTCATGCATTTGCGTTGAGAACTAGTAATCACAACAAAGAGAAGCATTATGTTATGCCTAATGACTATTTATTAAAGGTGTGCAATTTTAGTGATAAGTCATGTCTAATAAAACAAATGGTAGAACTAAGGTAATACCTGCTAGATCCTCAATCGCAGGATGGGTGTCTATCGCCTCCATGGTAAATGCCTGACCATGCCCTTGTCTATTCATTTACTGCCTAAAATGAGCTGCCTGGTCAGGAAAAGGTGGTCCTTCCAGATATCCCTGTGATGCTCCAAGTCCTGGCCTTTGCAGCTACTGCTGAGCTAATGTCAAAGTATGTAGTGTTGGTTCTTAGGTCTGCTGATGCGGTGCTAAGTCATGTCATCCTGGGCAATCTTTGACCTTGTGTTGCTCTGATCCACATCCTAAATACTGGCCCAACCGAATGCGACAATCTCTCCGAATGTGCCCTTGTCTTCCACATAAATGGCAAATAGGCTTCTCTCGAGCCTGATAGGGCCCTGCTCTCTCCTGCGGGTATGCCGTGGGACGTCTGATAGGTCCACTCTGGTAAACTCTAACTGGTCTGTGTATTGGGGTAGGACGCCTCTGGTCATGTTATTCCTCCTTACGGAGGAGCTCCTGGCTACGTGCCTCCTCTAAAACAGCTACACTTTGTCACGCCCCGATCCCGCTAGGGTCGTCCGCCTTGCCTGGATCCTACGGGATCGATCGTCCTCGCTAAGGCGGGATATCATGCAAGCCTAAGTTGCGCTTGCATAAGGCCATATACCTGCACAAAAATAACTAGTCAAGCAAAACACACGCACGTACCCATTAATTACAGAAAACCAAATATTGGACACAGAGATTTGAAATAGAAATACTTCTTTTTATTGATAAACTTGATAGGAATACAAGTACAAAGCTTTGCAACTCAAATTTTGCCTTATATTGGCTAAATGATCTCTTGAACTCTCTTTTTGAAAATAGCCACAATGCCCATACATGATATCCCTTTATTACAAGCTGTAATTGAAAGACACCTTCAAAGAAAATGAAAACTTATAATTTGATTGAAATAAAAAGTAGCTTCGAGGCAGTCCGCAGCTCTAATGGGCTAGATGAGCTTTAGTGCCTCTCCTAAAATCCCTCTGTCTCCTTTGCTTCCTGAAAAGGATGTCCACAACGTGGGTCAGCACACATCATGTACAGGCGAGCAGCTTTTAGCCGAACTCACAAATCTCTGCACTAAATCAATATATGGAGCTAACATTTTACTAGTGATCTTTCTACTTGTCTAGATTCTTTTAACAATTCATAAGAAACATAGCAACAGAAAGTACTGTAATAAATCTTGCCATCACCGACAGTCATCCCTGTACAAGACAGGTTAGCACAATTTGCATATGATATAAGGCATACTGTTGAATTCTGTATCTTTTGTTAGGTTGCAATGCACTCTGATTTCATAAATGTACCTATATGTTCGTCCACGGGTCATTCCCCGTGAGTAGCCGCTGTGACTCTTGGATTCAGCTCGTCGCTAAGGACACTCTATACCCCTTGGTTTCTTTACTACAGGGCATTTCTCTAATCCTTCCTAGGCCGAGCAGCTCAGGTACCTCCAAACTGGTCGTGAGGATTGGCCCTGTGTATACAAGTTGTCCGAGACCAAATGCATGAATGCACTCTATCAAAAATCTCTATTGTGACAACATATGCAACTTCTCTGTATTACCGTCTTACTCTTGTTCTCTATACGGCAAGCCGTATCATCTCTATCATATAACTTTAGCAACATATACAACAATCTCTAGTAGCAGAATAAGAACTTGTAATTTTACATATCAAACACGAGTAAGGCAACTGATCTTTGATTAGCATCTAAGTTCAATTCTTGTTTCTTATCTTTTGTTGGTTTGGTATCATGATCAGCGGAACACAACAAAAGAGTGGACTAGAGATCATTTTATTAGGGCGTACAGATCAATGTCAGTTCGGTTGAAGTAACTCCAAGATGAATCTTAGTTGAGAGAAGGAGGGACTTCACGCGCCGTTCACTTCCTATGTATGTCTATGCGTCCCCTACATAGGCACCAACATCTGATTAGCATTTTGGTCTCTTTCACTCAAGATTCGGATGAATACGATATAAGAGACTCGAGACTGTGTGGTAGTGTAAGGCTTGAGCTCTGGTGAAAGCCCTTAATGGAATCTCCTCGCTCTCCTGTTCCGTCGGTATCAACGACGTACCAGATTTACTCAGGCGGCAGAACTACGTATCGTGCTCATCTACTGACATGTTCCCTTACTTAAGATGAAGGAACTGGTCGTAAAGAGCATCTCGAACATGGATGGAAAAAAATCTCTCATAGAAGTGGTCATGGAACTCCTTCATGTGATTCCAGTGCCCAGTCGTCTTTCTTCTGCCTTCCACCAGTGATGAGCATTATCTTCTAAGAGTAAGTCGACTGCGGTCATCCAATCATGTGCTGTAACACCCACTTTTCTAAATGAAGGTAATTTGAACTTTTATAATTTTGATTAATCGATAATAAGATTAACTCATGTTGTGATTTTGGTAATTTTTAATCATTTTAAAACTATTAAAATGTGAATTTGTGATTTTGATGGTTAACTAGTTAATCCCTAATTTTGCTAAGCTTAGAGCTAACCATGGGGACCTAACCATGTGATTAGAATGACTATTTACAACTTTTTAGGCTAAGGGTTTTGGTCATTTGTGACTTTTGAATTAATTAGGATTTTGATTAATTGGTAAATTTTAGATTATTTTAATAATATTTAAATTGATGTATTATGATTTTGGTCATTTTCTTATTTTAATATTTTGGGAAAAATTTCTATTTTTAATATTATTTTTATTGCATTTGTTTAGTCAGGTTTGAGTTTGTCACGTTCCGACTTGTATTGTGACTCGGGTAGCTTGAATCTAGATGGCACCAATAAAGTTAAGCATGCTCAAGACCCAACATTAAGTTAGTTAATTAAACTAATTTTTATCATGTTAGAATGGTTAAGTTAGAGACTCAAAACTAGATCATTTGACCCCAAACTTGAACCTAGTCTAGACTTAACCATATGAGACTAGAGAGGAGAAATTAGGATATTTCCCATTAGCCCTAATGGACTCTTTTTGGCAGCCACCTTTAGGAGAGAATGATTCATTTCATTCATTACAATCTTGCCTCTTTTATTTTACTTTTGTTCTTCCCCAATTTTAGAGAGCCTTTCCATTGATTTGATCTCCAAATCAAATCATTCCTTCACCAAACCTTCCCTCAATCATTCCCATTCTCCAAGGGAAGGGTGCTACCAAGGATTGGAAGAGGAGTGCAAGGAGGAGTGTCCACTTTGAGAGATCTTCGTATCGGAGCCGTGTCCTAAAGGATTTATTGGGATTCCACTCCCAATAGGTAAAACCCATCCTCTAAATCGATTTCATTTGCATATAAATTAGTTTTGAATCCGTAGGATCCGTCCTCATGCATGTGTCCCATTTAGATTCAAATTTGAGGCCATTTGGAGCTCTCTTGAGGATTTTAGATATGCGTCTTGTGTCCTACTTGATAGATCCCAAATTAGGACACCCCATGTGTATGTATGTATGATAATAGTTTAAATAGATATTTAAATTCAGTTTTATAATGGTTAGAGAGTGGATTGATTGTAGTTATGATGGTTAGAATGAGTTTCATTTGGATACCTATGTTTGTATCCAAGTATCTTGGCCTATATGTGTTCTTTTGTCAAATCCGTCATAATTTTCATCCACGTTTTTATTAACCAAAGCAACTTAGAAATGTCATAACTTTTAGCTTAGAACTTCGATTAATCTTTCATTTTTTTAAAGAACTGTATCGAAGTTAGCTTTCCGAATATATTTTAATAAGCCAAATTCTTTTTATAACTTTCTGTACAATTATTTGAGTGTCAGTTGTACGAAAGACGAACGTGTTTCGGTATTTTCGCGATTTCGGGAGCTTCCGGACACGAAAATACGATCCGTTTAAAGTTTCGGAAAGCTAACACAGAGGGCTACGACATCTTTAATCCTAGAATTTAGTGAATGCCCAATTGGTATAGTATTGGTTTTAAGTAGAAGAGTGACTATACGATATATGCATTTTGTGTAACCTATGAGCCTATGTAGTATGGATATTAAATGAATATAGAGTATGTAATGAATGATATGTTAGATGAATAAAATGATATATATATGATATATATTCTTTTTACATTAATGTATATATGGTTGAATGCAAGCATGTAGGAATACAATTAATATAATGCATATAAGCAATGCATGAATGAAAGAATGATATACAATGTATGCATGAAATTATATAATGAATGAGATATGAATGCAAGATATATATAATGATGGATATGAATGCATAATGTATAAATATTGTAATACAATATATAATGATAACATGTATGATAATGTAGAGTATATGATGCAAGCATGAATGAATGGAGGAAATACATGTATATAGGTAATATAGAATGTAATATATGAATGCAAGCATGCAAGATAATTTATTGTATCCATATATGATGTATTCAACTTAAAGATAATATATATGAAAGGAATGAATGATAATATAACATGATATGTAAGGTAATGCAAGGTATGAAATATATGATGTGTGCATGTTTGTATGTCTCTATGTTAAGTATGAAATGATATGAATATACAATGTATGCATATTATAAAACATATAGGTAATGCATAGATGCATGAATGAAATGAATGTTTGCAATATGTTAATATAAATACAAGTATCTAATATGCATGAATGTAAGTATAATATAATACAAGTATACATGTATGTATCATGTAAATATAATATACATGATATGTATGTATGCATGTATACAAGGTAAGTATGTATGTATGTATTTCTATAAACTGAGTTAACCTACAACCTTTTACACACATGCATTCATACACCCTTTGACATCATGTATCCCATGTCACATATACCTACCTATCACTAAATTTTAGAACATTAACACATATCCTTTCACACACATGTCAAACACACATACTCACTTACTCTTTTACCTCTATTTCTCTCTCTCTCTCTCTATATATATATATATATATATATATATATATATATATATATATATGTATGTAGCTATATATATAATAGCTTTCCTATATATTTATGTATATGAATATGTGAATAGTGATGCATATATATATATATATATATATATATATATATATATATATATATATATATTATATATATATACATATAGGCAGCCTATATGTTATGAGTGTACTATAATATTAGATATATATATTGTTATGTGTGTATGTGTTTGTGGTTTGGCTTGCATGATATAGCCTATAGCCTAGGGCTTAGCCTATGGCGTGTCTGTTTGCCTAGTGAGAGTTTAGTTAGACTTGTTTAGTCTTGATTAGGCCTAGAATAGACTAGTTAGACTAGTATAGACTTGTTTTGTTTAGGTTTGACCTAGTTGACCTAGTTTGACTAGTCTAGTTGACTAGAGTTGACCAAAGGTTGACTTTAGCTTAGATTGACCCCAAACTTCTTATAGATGCATTGTAGCAGTCTATTTCCTTATTTTAGACTTGTTGTGACTTGTACTGTTCCATAGGAGACAGACACCACTCCTCGGACAATATATTCTCTTCGGACATTCAGGATACCAGCCGAGTACATCCTGATCATTTTATATCTGCTTAGAATTATTTTCTGCTTTAAATTACTTTACTTGATACTGTCACGTTGGTCACACGGATTTGTACTATATGGATCCTTTCTTGAGATGTTATCCCCTCAGGGAGCATCGGATACTTCATGTTCTGTGCGTTTCACTTACATAACGTATCACTATGCTTCATTGGTTCATTGAATCACTTGTGACATGTACTCTCATGATCACAGAGTCTTTCTTGAATCCTCCCATTTATTGGGCTTTCTAGAATCCCCATTTATGGGACTATCATGTACCACCATTCGGGGGCCGTTGCATGAATCATAACATAACCTGGTTGGATCATTGTGTATTGATTGGGGGTACGGGGGAGTAGAAGTGGACATGTGAATAATATCCAAGTAGTGTCTTATCAGAATCATTCCGTAGTGTCTCTTCAGAATCATCCTATGCTATTTACATGTCTATATTGTACTCTGTCTCACTAGCCACTGTTAGTTCTCTATGTATAGTAGATATTTCTATTACAGTTCTCTCTCTGTTTACATACTGCATTTCTTTCAGTACATGTATCTTACTTTACTGTATGATTATATTTTCTAACCTGCTATGAACTGTTGAGATGTATTGTGCTCGCTCCTGTCCTGACTGGACCTGTTGAAAATATTACAGAGGACGAGGAGGAGGCCTGTGTGGATACCTTCTATGGGGCAGCCCTATATGACACTTGTGAGCTGGAATCTCAGGAGGACCCAGCTCTAGCTCATGACATCACCCCTATTGCCTAGATTAGCTTAGTTAGGCTTTATCTTACTCATGTTGTCTTGGGACTAGTTTAGTTAGACTTTATTTCTGTCTTTGAGATCTGGGTTGTATATATTCTTTCATATTCAGTAGATAGACTTGTATTTCTGGATATTTGTTGAGATGTTATCTTAGACTCTTCGATCATCTGTATTTCCTTGAGTTCTATATCATATCGTGCTTCTTCTTCCTTAGTTGTGATTGAGTTTATTTCTGCTATGTCACCCCTATTCGGGGAGTATAAACTGTTAGCATTATATTATTAGATGCTGTGACCTAGGACAGCGTTCTACCACCGACACTGCGACGTAGGCTGGACGTACCCACTTCTCGTGCCCTTACTCTCGGGTGCAGGTCATGATACGTGCTGGCAACTGGGATGCCTTCAAAAAAATTTCGTGCTGATAAGCCAAGCCAAAACTTCTAAAGGACTCTTGGTACCCTTAAAATTCTTAGGTCCCATGTCGATAAAGTCCTTAATGGGGCCTAGATAAGGTTATGGAGCGGGCGCTGGAGCTGGTACCGGGGCTGGTGATGGAGGTCTAGCTCGGTAGGCCATCATGCTCTACCTTAACATTTCTATTTGTTGCTACTGAGATTGTAGCATAGCATACATGAACTGGGTGGTTGGGTCCGTACCAGTCGGAAGTAAGGGCAGCTGCGGTCCAGGCTGTGGCAAAAACTGTTGAGGCAATGGGGATGGTGCAGTCCCTCCTGATGGTACTATAGTAGTTTGTGCAACCTGGCTGACTGGGGGCACTTGGGCTTCCTGCTGCACCGTCGATTGGTTCGTGGTATTCTGCTGTGGCTCTAGCTGATACGGAGTCACCATGGTCATTGGGGAAACCTGTTCTTCTTGAGAAGTTGCTAGAGTAGAGGTATGTCCGCTATGTAGAGTCATATTGTTGGCACGAAGATAAGGAATGTTAGAAAAGATTCACATAGGTTTTGAGTTAAGCAATTGAAAGAGAGTTTACTAAAGAATTCAAAATGTCAACAACCCGTGGATAAGATCCTATAGGGCAAATATGTTAAGCTAACCATATCCCAATCCACGTAAAATCGTATGAAGGGCGAACCAATTGCACTATGGTTGATCAGACCACAATACACAGATTCTGATAAGACAATGTATCAGTGGGCGCCCACCATAAACATATGTCCTGAACAAGCTCGATGGGAGAGTAAGCTCGCAAAACTAGGCTATAATAGCAACATTAGTCAAGGTAGTCCAATTACAAATATGCAAGATAATGGTGAAAGAAAATATAAGTAGTTTAAGCTAATTAAGAATCTAAGTCGTGTCCGGTGTTCGTGCCTTTGCAGTCGTCCTACTGTCTTCTTGTCTAAGGCCTTGGTTAAAGTCAAAAGAATTTAGGTTGTAAGGCTTCCTACCCAACTTATAGGAGTTAAACTAGTTGGGGGATTGAATGGTGGAACATGACGACCTAGTACGCACGATAGTGGGATAAGGGTTTACGGAAGAATAATTCAAGCAAGGAGCAATCAAGATAGACAGTTGGGAGTTCGAAATGAAGGCGAGACAGAATGTCATATATGTGGATGAGATCCTAAATTTCTAATCCTATACGCAAGCTTCCTTGGTACGGAAAAGTAACCAAACAATTTATCTCGACCTGCATGGGCCAGCACAAAAACATGTAACGCCCAGTCCCAAAATACGTAGGACTAGGAACAAAGCATGCCAGCTGCATATATTGATATACTCCAATATATGGAAATCTCAATATACACATAAGCTGTATTGTGAATAATAATAGACAGTCATAGGTAAAAACTACGTCTCATCCACATAGAATATAAAGAGAAATGGTATCTCATGAATCAAAGTAAATGTCAAAATATAGTGTTGGCCGGGCGGAGACAAATCCACTACCGGCACTAGAATAAACTGAAAGTAAATAGAGTCCAACGTCTAATTTAAATAAAATAAGAAATGATGACTAAATAGGCTCCTCGACCCAATAGGGACAGCTGTGATCAGAAGGTACAACTTGCTCGAACGTGAAGGATGAGTCTATAGCGGAGCCATACTCCTGCGGGAAGTCCTGCACACCTATACCTGGAGAGGTCACCATGTTCTCAGAGGGACGTAACAAGATACAAAAAGAACATGCCACATAAACTGAATAAATACTGCTCAATAAGAATGAGTAAGATCAGATTATAACATGGTCCAATACCTCACCCTTTGAAGAAGCGTACCATCCCTCCAACTAAATAAGGACAGGAGATGGCACACTAATCCACGGTGAGATATCTTTCTAAGTCACGAATCCAATATGGTATCCGGACCCCAACAAGGTTCAATACCTTTTCATCGGAGTAGTAAGCCACACCTACAACCAAACAAGGACAAGATGTGGCGAACTAATCGTGACAAGTTATTGTTCCAAGCCACGGCCAGATACAAGTACCAAACCAAGAGTATTCGTACATAACGGATAAGGGTAGCCTACCATTCTATGTGAATGCAGTTTAAGTACATCCCTCCAACGCATGGGCCCTGGCTAAAAATAGGATCGGCATAGTCCCCCTTTGGGCACCAGGGACCTCAGGCATAATCGTTCCACGAACGTCAGTGGCCAACAGTAACAAGGGCTCGTCATCCCGTATCTTCGGTGGAGCGTACGGTCACAAGGAAAATGTGTAAAGTAGCCCATATGCTAAGGATATGTACTCCCCGACCAATGCCTACTATGTTGTATCCGCAACACATAACACATATTAACCGCTAAGTCAAACTAAGCATGCAATGTCTATTAGTGGTTAATCCTATCACAAGGCTTATACATACTAGTGGCCAGCCAGTCACGTGTGTCCGAGTTCTATATGTGACTCACAATAACGTGGTACAAATGGGTCAAGACCTATGAATGTAATACACAAAGGGTGGTCCCTTAACTC
The DNA here is from genome assembly GCA_029216955.1 of Iris pallida. Classification (NCBI taxonomy): domain Eukaryota; kingdom Viridiplantae; phylum Streptophyta; class Magnoliopsida; order Asparagales; family Iridaceae; genus Iris; species Iris pallida. Next base: position 357,460 of record JANAVB010019398.1, read on the forward strand.
TAATTTTAATGGGTAAGAAATAATACATAACAACAAATATAACTGAACAGTAAGTTCTAACAAGTTATGCCATGTATCACAGTTTATTTTGCATAAAGAAAATGATGAATAATGTATGAAATATGAGCTAAATAAATAAACAGCAGTTGGCAAGGTATCTTGCCTAGGAGTAGTGTGCAGAATAGCGACGCCGAATGACTCAAATCGTCGGCATAGGGAAGAAAGGAAAGCCAACTTTCACGAACAACCTTGGATGCTGAAATAAACATCACGAATAGATTTGGCATAAAAAATACCTAGAAATGCCTGTCCAAAAGTCCAATTCCGAAACAGGGACAAAATCGTAATTTTGGGTCAAAACGATGTCCGCCATTGGACCTATTTTGTATCGAAATGTGTGCCAGAACCTACGGTCTCTAAAGTTGTCGAATTATATGTCTACAGGTCCAGTTTGAGGAGACGAATCCAAACGTATGTCCAAAGTTTGATTCCGGCGGGCCGTGCACAATTCGCCCGTTAGAGCGGGTCGCGGGCCCGCCAATTTTGGCGTTCCGATCAACCTTCTCAGAATTGGACCAAATATGGCATACAGGACCATAAAATCGATACGGTCATGATGGCGCAAGTTTTGCGTCGATCCGACGAACGTGCACGAAGTTATGGTCAAGTTTGCAAAACGTCGATAAGGGGGCATCTCGACGGATACACAGATTTCGTCGCGCACACACAACAAAATCGAGTCCCGTCAGTTCCCACACGTCGGCAACATCCATACACGTCTTTCGATGCGTATAGTGTATGACCACGTCGCCCGGTTTGTCGGGTCGTACGCCATATCGGGAAAAGTTTTCTAAAATTTACTTTTAAAAACATATTTTTTCTTGAATCTTTAATATCAACTATCTTCCTGTATAATAACTGAAATATAAATCTAACAGATGCGTTTTAATCCCAAATATGTTGTGTTTCACTGTTTTCAGTTGGTTTGCTGAAACCCTCAGTATATGGGTAAAAATTAGCTTCCAAGTCGATGTTTCGGGCAACCTAAAACTGTCCTGTTCCGACAGTTTTCTCGAGAAGTTTTATTCAATTTCCCGAGCAAGATAGTAGGGTTTACAAAATTCTATCTGAAGAGGGTGTAGAGTGGATTAGATAGGCTCTATGTAGGATTCGACGAAATTGAAAGTAGTCGAGTATGATGGAAGAACGACGAGGGGGAAGTTAGCGTACCTGCGGTTGAGTAAAACAGAGTTACTACGTTTTTGGGTCGGCCGGCGGTACTCAGGCAATGGCGGCCGGTCATAGGCGGCGTGATGGCGGCGCCGGAGCAAACGGGTCACGTTGGCGTCGATCCTCGAGGTCGGGTGGTAGTTTGCTAGGTTTGGGGGTTCTCAATCTCGCGTTCGGCCATATATAGCAGAGTTATATATATCACTCTGTTGCGTAGCCAAGCAGGCTTGGGGTGTAGCCCCATAGGCCAAGCCATCGGCTACTGTTCCCTTCAGGGAACAGTGGGCTGAGTTGTTTTATTTTATTTTATTTATAGCACCATTAATCACGTATATATATACATGTGCATATATATATATATACATATATATATATATATATATATATATATATATATATATATATATATATACTATTACATACCTATATATTTCTAATACTAATACTAGAAAATAAAATACAAATTACTAATACTAGATAATAAAATACAAATAATTTGTTTATTACCTAAATTTATATATTTATAAAATCATTTTATTGTGGTAACTCATTTAAATGGTAACAAAAAAATAAAATAAATAATCATTTGTTATTTGATAATGTATAAAAATAATAATATAAATTCTAATATTCTTAACATATTTTTCTTAATATTCTGATAATACTTTGCTCAAATTACAAATCTACTAACAAACTCTTTGCTATGTATGTTTTAAAAAATGAAAAAGAAATAAATAAGCTTAAAAAAATCATGAAGAAAAAAATCTGGGGGTTTACAGTGAGAAAGAGGAAGTAGCTACAGAGCTTTTCTACAAGCTTAGCACAGAAGTTATGATTGGTGCACTAAAGGACTTTGGAGTCCAGACAGCACGCACCGTATTCTTGGCAGGAACAGTGGTGCGCTTGGCACCCCTGCCCAATCTTGGCTTCGTAGGCCGTTTGGTCGACTTGCACGACGAAAGTCTTCTGTGTCGTGACGACCAACGCAACATCATATTGAGTTGTCATTTTTCGTCGAAGGAGAAAGTCGTCCCCAGCAGATCTGCCATTTTGTTTGCAAAAATAAAGGTTTGATTACAAACTAAGAAAAAAGTAAAAGAGTACAATTGATTTCTTGGGAAGTACAACTGTAGAAATCTAATCCGAAGACGACCACTTTATCCCTTGATAATATAATGTCGAAGAAGATAGCCTCTAGAGAATGCTGCAGCAAGTGCTCAAGAGATTATGATCATTAGTGATGCTTTGAAAGTAATTTGGAACTCTATTTTTAGAGTTTAGAGATAACTGTTAAGTAGTTATCCTGGTTAGCGCACACTGTAATTTGCATGCCATTCATCCCTTGGCACGAATGGTTGGTTTAATTGCTTGGACATGTGGCATGCTGTGATTGATATGCACTTGGTCATGGGCAGTATCACAGACACGTTCTTTGAGATTAGTAGCAAGTGTGCCACATCATCTAACTACTTCAGGATGATTTGATCAGGTAGAGCCAACTGCTAAGTAGCATCATGCGCTACTTACTGTTTTATGACTTTTTGGATGATGTCGTGTTATTGATTACCTCGTACCGACTACAATAGTGTGAGACAGCTATTGGTCATTACGAATTTGAGACGTCTAACAAAATCTTCTCGAGCGCCATGCACTCGGGATTCGAACGAATTTTCGACTGATGTGCTATCAGTCATGATGATAAGTGTTTAGCTTCTCCGAGAAGATAGCCACGTGGTAGGCAACGCCACTTAATAACCAGCGCCTATTGATATCCTGCATCATCTGATGTCTGGCGCCACTTGATGATTTATTTGCTGCACTATTTATAAGTAGCACCAGATGTTGATTGTACTTTTTAGGCTTCTATAGCGGGTCCTCGCTTGTTGTCACGTAGTGCAACTTTTTGTAGTACTTGTCATGATGTTTGTGCGATGACTACGCGGATGCTTACCTAGCAATTTTTCGAGTAGATACCTATATTTTTTATCACACTTTGTTCATGTACAGTTCCCGTATCCACGCCTCTCTTCGATGATATCCTTTTTAATTGAACCGTCTGTACCTTAGGCGTAAATGTCGACGAGGTACTCGTTAATTCTGCCAGAAAGTTGATCACCCAAGGTCAACCGAAAGAGCGACTAACTCTAATACGGGATCAACATCATGTATATTTCTGTCATATGATAGATCGAGGCAAGTTGTCTCTTCCCTCTGATGATGTCGAGATGCTGAAACCTCGGTTCCTTTTTTGCGATCAGTCGATTCTAGAAGGGGTCAATCTCTTAGAGATAAATGAGAATTGGTACTCCGAGAATGACGGTCTCCTATTGTTCGTTATGTCAATCAATCAACGCCTCCTGCTCTCGATTTTCTTTTGCTTCGCCGAAAAGTGCCTCATAAAATGGGACCTAACCCATGTCACGACCCGCACCCACTGTGAGGGTACAAGAACATAACCACGTCCAGCCTACGCCGTAGTGTCGACGGTAGAACGCTGTCCTAGGTCACAACATCTAACAATATAAGGTACCAGAACAGTATATACACTCCGAATGGAGGTGACATAACAGAATAGTCTCAATCACATCTAAGGCAGATACAGTATAGTAAAGGTTGATAGATAGATCAAAACCATATTGTCATACAAATAAGAGAGAGAATCTAAGTGTCCAAGATAACAACTCAAGAAACATCCAGCTCAATACAGGTCTATAATATATACAACATCTCAAAACAACAACTGAAAGTCGAATAAACAATGCTAAAAAAAGGTAAAGCCTAGCTATCTAGCCTAGAATATGGGAGTAGCATCCTGTACTGCAGCTGGGTTCTCCAGAGGAACCAGGTCGCAGGTGTCGTCTAAGCCTGCTCCAATAGGTGGTACATAGGACCTCATCCTCATCCTCTATAATATTTTCAACAGGTCCAGTCAGGACAGGAACGAGCAAAATACATCTCTCGCAGTTCATATCAAGTTAGGAAAAATAAAGCATACAATAAAGTAAGATACATGAAATGCTGAAAAAAGAATATATGAAGTAAAGGAGATAACTGTAAGGAAATATCTACTATAAATAGAGAACTAGCAGTGACTAGTGAGTCGGAGTAAAATATAGACATGTGAACGGCATAGGAAGATTCATGACTACAGCTAAGAGTGATTCATGACTACAGCTACTTGGATATTATTCACATGCCTATTTCTACTCCCCCATCCCCAATCAATACACAAGGATCTGTTCAAGTTATGTTAAGATTCGTAAAACTTCACATGGCTCATAAAATGAGTGATACATGAAGGTGATTCATGATGGCTCTGGGAACATGAGAGTACATGTGTCATAAGCGATTCGTGAATCAGTAAAAGCATAGAGATACGTGATGATTCGTGAAACGCATAAAACATACATTATCCGATGCTCCCGAGGGGGATAACATCTCATAAAAAGATCCTTATAATACCAATCCATGCTACCGATGTGTCAGCATCAAGCAAAGTAATCTAGAGCAAGAATATAAATCCTAGCAAGTATAAAACGGTCAGAGAATGTACTCGCCTGGTATCTGAATATCTGAAGTAAATGTACTGTCCGAGAGGTACCGACTCCTAGTTAGCAACACAAGTCAAGATGTACACAGGGAATGATAAATGTAATCTACAATGCATCTGCATGCTGTCTAGGTCAAACTAGACTATAATCAATACTTGGTCAACTCTATTCAACCACACTAGTCAAACTAGGTCATCTAGGTCATGCCTAACCCAACAAGTCTAATAAGTCTCACTAGGCCTAACCATGCCTAGGCTAGCACTCATACATCACAAGGCCAAACAAGCCATCAATCACATAATTTATATTATATATAATTCATATATTGCCTACACTAGATATACATATAGGCAATCAACTATATATACATTAGGCATTCATAGGAACATATAGTACATAACATTTATGTACATACATGCATTCATTATCTCATTTATCATGCATTACCCTTCCTGACATACATGCTTCCATAATCACATTACTCATACATTCATGTATTCATGTCTTACATTACCTAGATGCATTCATACAGGGATTTCCTATCTTACTTGCATACATACCATACAATCATGCATTCATGTGCATAGCCCTATATACTAGCATCTCATATATAGGGGGAAAGAAAGGGATTGGCAAGGGTGATTTAACATGTATATAGGCTACATCATATCATATATTTTGATATTTATACATAGAGAGAGGTAAGGGAAAGGGGAGATCCATGTGTGTGTGTGAGAGCTATGGCAGCTTGTGTGTGGAGATGTGAGAGTGTCAAAACATAATGTAGTGTCAAGGAGAACAGGTGTGTGTGTGTATCCATCAATGTGTGTTCAGGATTTTAGTAGAGTGTGTATCTATATGACAATGTGTCATGACAGTTAATATTAACAGTTGATATAACATAAAACAGGAAGACATGTGACAGTTCTCATATGCAGTCTACACATTTAGCCCAAAGCCATTCGAAATCCTATCACCCCAAATTCCTATGTTATCATCAAACCTAACATGCATAAACTACAATGTAGGTGAATAATTTGCAAAGCCATTTAGATTTCAGTAAGGGAATAATTTAAACTCAGGAATTGATGTGTAACATAAACTAAGAATTTTAGTGTCAACTCAGTGTCCTGTGTGTGTGTGTTGGCAGTGGCATAGTATAGATGTGTATGAAAACATTAAAATGATGTGGGCAATAGTGTGTATGTGCTATTGATGAAGATGCAAGGGGATATGCAAGAGGTGATGTGCAGGATGATGAATGAGTGCAACATGTGTGAGCTAACAGGGAATACCATGTATCAAGTGGCAGTGTAACTAATTAGGCAAGTCAGGATATCAATTGGTGTATGCATGAGATAAATCATACGTACAGGGGTTGGTCATGTGTGCAGAGCAGTGTTTACTGTAGAACAAATGAGGTATGAATGCAAGGGAATGAACTGGATGCAGAATGCTACAGTAATGCAGTGAACCAAAAATGCAATAAAGGATATGGAAAATATGCTCGATTAAATCTGAGCAATGTGGGCAGTAATGGAACTTAATCCAGTGTACAAATCTCAGGATTTAGTTTTTTCAATACTCAGAAATTGGTTCTCAGAAAACCTGAGAACCAATTCGACAGTTCATGAATCAATCCCAAAACTAAATTCAAAAATTCCTATTGTTAACATCAAACCAATCACAACCAACATTTCAGTAATGTAATAACACATGTGCATGAATCTAACTTGTCAATTTAAAACATCACAAAACAGTTTTAAAGATAGGATCAAATTTCAGAATTAAACAGTACCCCAATGTATCAGAAAAAATAGGAAAAACCCAATTGATACTCAATAGAGTATTGGCTAAGTTCAACCCAAGGTCGATCCCTAATCATGAACCTAACATGAGGCTAATACTCAGGTACATATAGGTAAACATCATTGCAATTTAATCGATCACAAAATCAGTAACAGTTCATTAATTCTCAGGTTCGAAATCAGGAAAATTCTCAGTTCAGTCCCAGTGTATCAGGAATCCAATTCTCGAACCTATTAATCAAATAAAACTAAAGCAAAAATTCAAATCTGGTGCACACGAATGTTCCCTACATTAGTACATGTCAGGGGTCCATTCGTGTCCAGGAAACTGGATACGAAGTGTCCAATCAATGAATGTGAAACCCAGTGACTAGTCAATGAAGACTGTCTCGTGCTTGCGTGTCGAGCCTTTGTGCTCTCGACACAAGGCGACATATGACTCGTGCTTGTGCACAAGGTTCGCCCATAGTAGGGCTAGGATTCCCACACCCTGACCTGGGTCGACCTGTCCAAGTAATATGAGCGTATAAGACGCAATTTTCGACGCGGGTGCAGCAGTGCGTGTCCAGTGCGCGTGTGATTTCTCCTCGTGTGGTGAACCATATGCTCCTAAATTTTAGGAGCAAGTATCAGTGATTTCCCCAACAACTCCACAAAATTTCGTGTCTCCACGTGTCTACACAGTGTGTTATAGGACCTGAGATGCAGGACACTGCATGCTGTCCAAAACAGTAAGTTCGTGCCCCCGTGTGGACACGACACAGCACGAAAATCATAAATCAATGACACAAATCAAACACTACACCTAGCACTACAAATTCATTCAAACATATTTCAAAAAAAAATAATACGAGTGTGGCATTTCATCAAACACCTACATAGACACATTGATACGTGTCCGATACAGACACGAAATGGACACGAATTCTACGCAATTTTTAGGGACAGATAGGGGACACCTAGTTCTAGCCTAATATGCAAAGAAATCAAATTAAAATACAATTTAAGGTGTTTAACCTATAGATGCAATTTACAAAAAAAGCTTCAAATGGAAGGTATTCTTCTTGATGGCCAAATGCTCCAAATTGATCCAAGGCTGAGATTACTCTCCATGGACAGCAAGAAGAGGTTAATTAGAACCTAATGCAAAAGATTTGAGCTAAAAAAGACTTGAAATAAGAAAGTTATGGAATGGGAAAGATAGATCTTTACCTCTTTCTTCAATTTGTTGAAATATTACAAAAAGGCAAGAAAATCAATGAGGAGATTATTTATAGGGAGGGGGAGCCCTAAGTGGCTGTTCATATTGAATGAAAATTAGGGTTAGGGTTACAAGTCATGGGCTAAGGGCCAAGTCACATGAGCAATGGGCTCTCTACCTTAGCCTTAAGTCCAACATTGAAATCATTCCTAATTTCTCAAGAGCTAAATCACTCAAGTCAAAACCAAGTCGACTTAAGTTAGATTAGGGTCTCACCATGCTAACCTAGTCACCATAGTTAGGGTCAACACCTAGGTTAGTCTACAAAGTCTTAACTAGCAAAAGTCGAAATCAACAACCGTCCATCCAATAAATAAATCAAAAAATTCTAATAAGTCAAATGACTAAATTGCCCCTAGGATAAAAATGATAATTAGATGTTCCAAATCACATGGTTAGCCTCTAGGGTAGACAGTCTCTAGGGTTCCACTAGCTGCACATCAAAATCACAAGTCATATTTTTAAATAGTTTTAAAATGAATAAAAATCACCAAAAATCATATTATTATTTAAATATCATAATTTAATAATTAAAATCATAAAATTTCAAAATTACCCTCATTTAGAAAACTGGGTGTTACAACCCTGGAGCATGGGGTTTAATGACAGGCCATATCCAGGTGGACAGACACTCTCAGAGAAAGGCTACTTTCAAAAGTGCATGTGATGTTCCGTCGTATACGTAGCGTGTGTTACTCCCTAGACGTCTTCTCAGTGAGTTTACCACGGGGGTACATCCATTCCGGGCTTCTCTTTTGGCTAATATGCTTTTGGCGATGGAATATACGTACCCGAAAAAGGTCCTCCGAGTCGAATGCTAGATTCATCCCATGACAGAATGGCGTGAACTAATCCAGTGGGTATTTGGTAGGTTCAAGGATGATCTAGAAGGTATGGGCTTATGCCATGCTATCATGGCTACCGAACATAGTATAGAGATCAATCAGCCCCTGCTCATGGCCTTGCTGGAGATGTATAACCACGCTACTGGGACTTTCTTCACTCCGCACGAGAGATAGGGTTGGCCAACCATGAGATGAGAGCCATCTCAAAACTGCCATGGGGCGACGAGCCATATGGGAATATATTCCTTGTAAAGAAGAGTTTTTAGTGTTGGAGAACAAATATTCCTAAATGATGGCAATGTACAAAGAATTGATTTGCCAACATCAATTGTGTGTGCGCCAGGACAGGATGAAGACTCAGCCACATACCAAAGCCTAGATGGACTATATCTTCAAAAAGCATCCGCCGAAGCCGGGATGGTTCATTTTATCATGTGCAGGGCATATACCGCAGACGAGGTGGAAGATTTGATTACCGTAGTGGGGTTATCTGCTCTCTCAGTAGATGCTGAGGGAAAACTCACCTCTACTGTTCATAATTACTTTTGTCAGAACCTAACTAGTTTAAGTCCGAAAGCGACGCTGGCCATTTTTCTAATGATATGGCTATGAAAAGCCATAGTTCCAAAGGCTCTGTACCCGCGGGGCGGGTTAGTCGGAAGCTCATTCTGCCTGCTGTGAAAATGGCCTTTAAACACTCATTATCTTTGTTTCCGATAATGGTATGTAATATCCTGTAAAGCTTGCGGGAGCTCTCGAAGAGGATAATAGAGTGTCGTAGGGGACGATGAATTCCTTCAGGTTGAGCTCCCATATCATTACTTGATGGGTTGGTTAGCATTACAACGCCCCGGTTTCATAATCCACAGCACTATCGATGGTTATGAGGAAGGGGATGCGACGCTGCATAACTATCACCAAGCAAAATGGCTCCATCAGGATGTCTCCATCTGCAGATGGACGTTGGGCCGTTTAGACGACTATGATTTCAACAGAATATCGCCTTTGTACAAGGGTTACCTCACAGACTGTAGGAACGAAATCGTAAAGAAGAATACTCTAGAGGGGGGTGAATAGAGTAGGCAGTAGAATATTGCTAAATTAAAACTTGTTAGCAGTTAGATCACAGAAATAATAATAATCACAAAGTAATAACTGTAAAGAAAAAAGTGATCAGAAGGCAAACGCAAACACAAAGATTTATACTGGTTTCTCTCTTGTGAGGACTAGTCCAGTCGGAAGAACTCTAGCTTCCAGTTAAATCCACTATTGGAAAATTCTGCAAGTTTTCATACGAAGTCCTTGCAACTTCTACATACGCGAGATTTGATACGAAGAACTCGACCAACTTCAGTTTTGAAGAGTCTTTCTTCAATCAAGCCTCTGATTACAATTGTTGTGAAATCTTCTAGACCGCACCGTACCGGCAAATTGACTAGAGAATTGTAACTGGCTTGGGATTTGAAGATGGAAGCTTTTTAAAACTCTTTGGAAGAAACGTAAGCTTTTAGAAGAGAGAAGATGAAAGTGAATGAGTGTGTTAATTCCAAAGACAGAACTCTGACAGAATTCGGGTAGAATTCGGACAGAACTCTTTCTAACAAACCGCAACTGAAGGGAGACCAAGTTCAATATCCAACGTTCACATAACGTTCACCTTGGCCGGACTCTGGCCGAACTCTGGTGTCAGGGTTTGGTCAGGTTTATTTTATGAAAAATGATTTTGGCGTTTGAAAAATCATTCAGAAACTTTTTGCAAAAGTATATATTTTTCAAAAACATAGGTCATTTTAAAAATAATAGGTTAGTTTTGAAAAATGATTTCGGATAGCCTATTTGCCAGTACGACTTGTTTACAATGTATTCCTAAACTCAATAAAGATGAAAATTATATTGCTTTAAGAAATACAGTCTTGAGTGGCAAACAAAGATTCGGTCTTGAACTGAGTAGATATCCAATCTTGATCAGTGTCCAAAATGTCATTAGTAAACATCTGAATAGTTTCGTATATCGAGACAGGTTTGGTTAATTATTAAAATCAGGTTTGACCATGACCAATAGTCCAACAATCTCCTCGATTTTGATAATTGACAAACCTTGACCGATATAACATCTTTGGTCTTTATCAATTCAAAAATGTCGAGATATAAAATAAAAAATTGTTCATAACCTGTATTCATGAAGATGTTAGATCTTATTTCTTCCCCGTTGTCACTTAGCAAAATAATTACAAAAGAGAAAGCTCCCCCGCAATAAATGCATAAGTTAAAATCAGTGAAGAAACACACAAAAAATATACAAGACATTAAACACAGGCATGGTATAAATATCATAGACAGAAATATGATAAACAGATAATATTTGTTACATGCAGTTTATATGGAAGCAAAAATAAAGATAATGCTATAATAAAAAGCTGAACTGAATAATATGTAAACTAAATAACTGAATAATATGCTAAACTGAATAAAATATGTCCATCAAACAGTCATAAAGCATATCCAAATAAGAGTACTGATACTATCTTGGAATGTCAGAGCATTTCCTAGTAAACAAAAGACAAAATCATCAATCTCAAAAGTATAACAACTCAAAAATCATCCTCAGCCTCATCGTCATCTGCTGCAGTGTTAGCATGTGCAGATGGACCAGCTCCAGATATGCCAGCTACAGAGGTGTGTGGAGTAGCACCATAAGTACGATACCAATCGTAAGCATTCCCTGGTTGGAACAGAGAGTGGACCGCCTCATCATCAATACGGAAACCAGATAAAGAAGGGTCTCCAAGAAGAGAGCTAGCAGAATGACCCGTATGTGCAAATCTGAGATCGGCAAATGAGTTGGCAATAGCCTGGAACCGAGTCACGTTACGGAACTTATGTTCCCTGGAAGTGTCAACAAAGTATGTCTGCAGATCCGATAGGTGCTGATGAATATCCTTAAAGGTCATAGGGTAAGAGTGAGCAGGACCAGGTGCAGTAGGAGCAGGTACAGGAGGAGCAGGTACAGGAGGTGGAGGAGCAGTGGCAATGCTACGACGAGAAAGCTTGAGGAACTTGGCTCAGGGACCAGAGCACAAGTGGATAAGTCAATGTCAAAATACTGAAAGATGTGTGGAATAAGTATCGCATGAGATAGGTTGCGGTCTCTTCCACGACATCTCCCCATCATCTGAATGATAGTCTTAGGGGAAGAAAAAGGAATTCCCTTAAGAATGTGATATAGGGCAGAGAGTTGTAGTGCAGTGACATCATCTTTTGAAGTGGATTTGGGAAGTAGAGTGGAATATATGATGCAACGTAACTCATAGTTAAACAAGTTCAAGTTATTGGCCTTGAACTTTCCAGGACGAGTACGTGCGGGCGCACAAAGATCATTTTGAAACTAACAAGAGTCGTGCCTTCGAGAAAATCGAAGCCAGTGATGTTATCGAGCGGGACACCTTTGTTTGGAAGACCAAAGTTTTCTGCTAGCAACACATCATTGAACTCGATATCGATCCCGCCAACACGAGTCCTTGCGGTAAAAGTCTCTAACACGAAGTTACAGTAGAATAATCTAATGGCATTAGTAGCTATAGAAATTATAGGGTAGCAAAATGGTGTAACCCTAATGCCTCAAAGTAGGGATGGTGATCAGCAAATACAGTCCACTTAATAGGAGAGCCTGTGCATATAGTGCGTATAGCAAAATCGGCATACCAAAGCAATGCTTGGTCGTGAGTTTTGAAGTAAAACTCATCCGATACTCCGTCATTCGATTGGACCGGGGAAAAGAGGGAATTCGTGTTCGGATCAAAAGATGATACCTCTTCACTGGCATGGGTCTTCCTCATCTTGAAAGGATTGAATCCCTTAGGCATTCTTTCCCAAAACTATAAGCCCTAAACATTTAAAAGTGGAGGAGAGAAGGAATTATACCTTATGAGGATCAAGTATGATGTAGAGGACGATTCTCTACACGACTCCAAAATTTGGATTGATCTCTCCACGTAGATTGGATGAAAAAAGGTAGAGAAAAACTAGGGTTTGGGGACTTTTGGCGACTGCTGCTGCTGTTTTGATGTGGTTTGAAAGAGATGAAAAAGATGGGGGCCTCGGTTTCTAACTTAAAAACATATACCACCAGCCGAACTTTGGCCGAATTCGGACCGAACTCGGGCCGAATTCACCTAAGATTCTCCTGGTTTTTTAAAAAAATTTGTAGGCCACATCTTTTTCATCAACTCATTTTAAATATTTAATTCAAAGTTTAGTAATTTGAAATTGTAGATAATATAATTAATAATATTTTATAAATTAATATTCTTTACTCAGCTTCTATTTTAGATGAGCTGTAGGAGTACTGTCCCTAACGGAGGTTCACCGGGGAACTCTTAAATACCGCTTCACTTCGGCCGTAGTCGTGGTGACAGACAGACTCTTTTTAGGCTTGTCTCGAAAACAGTTATTGTGTATTGAGTAAATTAATTAATAAAATAAAATTAATTAATATTATTGACATCTAAAATTCCTAATTCTTGACGTAAATAATTGAAACGATCTTCCGCGAGAGGTTTTGAGTATGTCAGCCAACTGATTCTGTGTGTCTATGTATACAAGGTCTATATCTATTTTGTTGATGATCTCTAAGAAAGTGATGTCAAATCTCGATATGCTTAGTACGAGAATGACATACAGGATTCGTAGTCAAATTAATAGAACTAATGTTATCACAGAAAATAGGTATGTGTAAAATGCAATCCATAGTCTTCTAAAGTTTGCTTTATCCACAAAATTTGTGCACAACAACGTCCTGCGACGATATATTCAGCCTCAGTCGTTGATAACGCGACAGAATTTTGCTTTTTGCTAAACCAAGAGACTAGAGCTTTTCCTAGGAAATGACATGTGCCACTGGTACTTTTTTATCTACTTTGTATCCGGCAAAATCAGCATCAGAATAACCGGTTAGATCAAATAACATAATTTTGGGATACCATAAGCCGACAAAAGTGGTGCCTTTAAGGTATCAAAGATACGCTTAACTGTGCACAGATGTGATTCCTTAGGATTGGCTTACGAACGTGCATACAAGCAAACACTAAACATAATGTCAGATCGACTAGCAGTAAAGTACAGTAAGCTACCGATCATACCTCGAAACTTACGTATGTCGACGGGTTTGCCTTGTTCATCAATATCAAGCTTAGTTGAAGTCGCCATTGGAGTGCTAAGTGGTTTGACTGCTTCTAGGTCGAACTTCTTTAATAGATCCTTTGTGTGCTTTGCTTGATTTATGAACGTCCCGTTGTTGGTTTGTTTGATTTGCAGTCCGAGAAATAATTTCAGCTCTTCCATCATGCTCATCTCAAACACATTCTGCATACACTTTAAAAATTCTTGACAAAGAGATTCATCAGTAGATCCAAAAATAATATCATCTACATAGACTTGAATCAAAAAAATATTATTCAAAGATTTTATAAACAATGTAGTGTCAACCTTTCTCTTTGAAAAACTATTGTCAAGTAGAAAAGAGCTTAAATGATCTTACCAAGCACTAGGGGCTTGCTTTAAACCGTATAAGGCTTTCTTCAACTTGAAAACATAATCAGGATTTTTGAAATCAGTAAAACCTGGAGGTTGAGCTACATAAACTTCTTCTTTTATAAAACCATTCAAAAATGCACTTTTAACATCCATTTAAAATAACTTGAAATTATGAAAACATGCAAATGCACATAACATGCGAATGGATTCTAATCTCGCAACTGGGGTATAAGTCTCATCGTAGTCGATACCTTCTTCTTGATTGTATCCTTGAGCTACGAGTCGAGCCTTATTACGAGTCACTAAACCATTCTCGTTCAGTTTGTTTCAGAATACCCAACAGGTGCCAATGACAGGATGATCAATGGACTTGGGAATAAGTTCCCAACATGATTCCGTTCGAATTGGTTTAATTCCTCTTGCATAGCATCTAACCATAAATTATCACTACATGCTTATTCAATGTTTTGGGTTCAAGCTGTGAAATAAAAGCAACACAAGAAGCTTTATCTTTATTAGAGGAACGAGTACTTACACCCATGGTAATCTCACCAATTAGCAAGTCCTTTGGATGATCTGCCAAGAATCTTATTTTTTTTTGGCGTATCCTCAGGATTGCTGGTTTCGACTTCTTTCTTGAAAGTTCTGTATCTTTGTGTAAAGATTTTGCAGTAGCTGTACTTGGTGTAATCATGTCTTCATTGTCGTCATCGTCTGAATGTTGATTTAGTTCATCAAACTTGACATTAATTGATTCTTCGATGATCATGGTTCTCTTGTTGAAGACTCTGTACCTTTTTTTCTTTGCTGCATAACCTAAAAATATACCTTCATCGTCCTTTTCATTAAATTTACTCAGATTGTCTTTAGTATTAAAAATAAAGCATTTGCAACCGAAAATCTTGAAATATGAAATATAGGGTGTTCTATCAAACCATAGTTCATAGGGAGTCTTTTTTGATATAGGTCGAATTAGAACCCTATTAAGAATATAGCACGCTGTATTGACATCTTCAGCCTAAAAGTATCTAGGGTAAACTAAACTGGTTCAACATTACTCTAGTAATTTCAGATAGAGTCCTGTTCTTACGTTCCACAAATCCATTTTGTTGTAGAGTCCTAGGCAGGAAAATTCATGCAAATAACAGTGTGTGCACAGAATTGCTTGAACTCTGCATTCTCAAATTTGCCTCCATGATCACTACGAACGAATAATCTTGAAACCTTTTTCATTATGTACTTTCTTGCAAAAGGTAACGAATTCTGACAAAGCATCGTTCTTGCGTACAAGAAAATATACCCATGTATATCTAGAGAAATCATCTACAATTTCAAATGCATATAACTTACCACCTAGAGTAGCAATTTAACTTGGTCCAAATAAGTCCATATGCAAAAATTGTAGAGGTCTAGTGGTACTTACAGCGTTCATGAATTTAAAGGCAGATCGGGTAGCTTTGTTCTTTTCACATTCGCTACATATCGTATCCATCTTGAAAGATATGTTCGGTAAGCCGTGTACCAGCTTCTTTGTAGATAGTTTTGAAATTGTGTCCATGTTTGCATGACCGAGTCTCATGTGCCATAGTTGACTCTCAATGCTCTTGGCCATCAAACATCTACCTGCTTTGTTAGCATCTTCTAACAAATAAAAACATACATGTTGCCTTCCCTGATACTTTCAAATATAGTACTACCAGTTGAACTATCAACTATAGTACATTTGTCTTTGAGGAAGTTAATGCCATAACCGTGATCAGCTAAATGGATTATGCTGAGCATATTATGTTTTAACTCGGTAACTAGACAAACATCTTTAATCACAAGATAGGGAGCCTTACCAATGTCACCGATATCGATTATGTACCCTCTTAAATTATTATCGAAGGAGACGTATCCTTATTTATTCTTCTTCGACAGTGTTGTGAATAATGAAGCATCATCGGTCATGTGCCGTGAGCAACCGCTGTCGAGGATCCATTTGCTTCTAGCATGTGAAGGGCGTTCCACCTACAAAATAATTTGCAGATAAAACTCTTGGTACCCATTTCTTGTAGGGTCCTGATAGGTTAGTTTTTGGTATTCATGCATAAGCATTTAAATCTACTAACTTTTTGATTCTACAAGAAAATGATATATGACCAATGAGGCCATAATAATGATATTTAGCATGTTGAGTGTTTGAAAGTTGTGTGAGGTGCATGATTAGTAGGTTTTGATTTCTAGTATAGAAAAATGCATGCTTATTAGTCTTCTTGGGCATAGGTTTGGTATGGTTTGGTCTGACAGTGTTTGGTTTGGGCATGTCCCGATGATTCGGTAATTGACACGTGTTAGAATAGGAAGCAGAAACTTCAGGCCGTTTTCCTAAACTAATTTCCAACTTTTGAAGGTGTCATATAATCTAGTGTAGTCAGATGTAAGTGTTTCTATTCTGACTTGTGCACACTAGAGACTCTTTCTTTCCTTAGGTAGGTTTTCCTTTAGCTGGATGATAGTTTGGTCTTTTTCTTCGGATAACTTAATAGTCTCGTGTAACAACAGCTTAATGGATGAAAGCTCACCAAACTCATAGAAGAGTCATTATTTCTAACATCAGCTAATTGGTTGGTAAGTCTTCCTATCTGACCTTTGCACTCTTTGAGTACCTTCTTAGAAGTTTCATATTTATTACGCAGTTTCCTATAATCATTTAACAGGTCACTGAAAGCCTCTCCTAGTTGCTCAAAGGTGAAATCATCATAAGGATCAAACAAAGGATTAGTGATTACCTGATCGCAAGCCATCAAGCATACATTTGCAGTGCCATCTGATTGTTCGTCTTCTGAATCGCTGGATTCGCTTTCATGCCATATGCTTGTATTCGCGTACTTCCTTGATGTAGAACCCTTCAGTTAGCCTTTGCTGCCTTTTCTTGTTGATGATGATGCTGTTGGGCAATCTTTTTCATATATCCTTTCTTCTAACATCTGTAGCAAATATGATCTTCCTCGTTGTTGTTGCTGTTTTTATCTTTTGTTCTTCTGTTGAATCTCATGAACTTCTTGAATTTTCTTAACAGAAGAGCTTCATCTTCAGAGTCAGAGTTGCTGTCGTCAGAATCATCTTCGATAGTTCTTCTTTGTTGAGTCGTAAGAGCGATCGACTTTTCTGACTTCTCCTCTAGTGTAGCATCTTCAAAGTCTTGAAGTTCTAACTCGTGAGTGAGTAGCTTACCCATGAGTGTTTTCAGAGATATTGTTGAGAGGTCGTTTCCTTGAATGATTGTTGTAGCCTTTGAAATCTAGTTCTTTGTGAGAGCTCATAGAAGTTTGCGAATCTTCTCATGGTTATTGTATTCCTTGCCTAATGAAGACAAAGGATTTAAAATATCCAAGAATCTCGTAAACATCTGAGTAACTGATTCACTTGGCTTCATTTTGAATACCTCATACTTTTGATTAAGTCTGCTAATCTTTGACTCTTGACTTGTGTTGTTCCTTCATGGGTTACTTCGAGAAGTTTCCACACTTTATTTGATGTTGTGCAAGTCGACACCCTGTTGAATTCAGTTCTGTCTAAAGTACGAAATAAAGCGTTAATAGCACGTGCGTCAAGACTGGCCTTTTTCTTTTCATCCTCCGTATATTTATCATGGGGTTTTTCAACTAAAACTCCATCAACATTAATACAAGAATGCTTTTTGTAGCCATCAATAACTATAGACCATAAATCAAAATTAAGAGATTTTAAAAGAAACTCATCCGTGTTTTCCAATAGGTATAGTTTGTGCTGTCAAACAGTGGAGGTCAATTTGTGGCTTGGCCTTCACTTGTGAATTTCAAAGTTGCTATGTGTAATGTTGTGATCTATATAACAATTGAATATAACTAAATATAACTACAGTTTTACCTTGCTTTACTTGTATAATCCACTTTGATACCAATGGTAGGAACGAAATCGTAAAGCAGAATACTCTAGAGGGGGGGTGAATAGAGTAGGCAGCAGAATATTGCTAAATTAAAACTTGTTAGCAGTTAGATCACAGAAATAATAAAAATCACAAAGTAATAACAGTAAAGAAAAGAGTGATGATAAGGCAAACGCAAACACAGAGATTTATACTGGTTTCTCCCTTGTGAGGACTAGTCTAGTTGGAAGAACTCTAGCTTCCAGTTGAATCCACTATTGGAAAATCCTATAAGTTTTCATACGAAGTCCTTGCAACTTCTACAGACGTGAACTTTGATACGAAGAATTTGACCAACTTCAGTTTTGAAGAGTCTTTCTTTAATCAAGCCACTGATTACAATTTCTCTAAAATTTCTAGACCATATCGTACAAGCAAATTAACTAGAGAATTGTAACTGGCTTTGGATTTGAAAATGGAAGCTCTTTGAAAACTCTTTGGAAGAAACGTAAGGTTTTAGTAGAGAGAAGATGAAAGTGAATGAGTGTGTTAAAATGATCAGAATTCCTCTATATTTATAGTTTTTCCAAAGACAGAACTTTGACAAAATTCGGACAGAATTCGGGCAGAATTCGTACAAAACTCTTTCTAACAACCCAACTGAAGGGAGACCAAGTTCAAAATCCAACATTCACATAACGTTCACCGTGGCCGAACTCTGGCCGAGTTCTGTCAGGGTTTGGTCAGGTTTATTTTGTGAAAAATGATTTTGGCTTTTTAAAAATCCTTTAGCAGCTTTTTGCAAAAGCAGATGTTTTTCAAAAACATAGCTCATTTTAAAACAATAGCTCAGTTTTAAAAAACGATTTCGGATAGCCTATTTTCCAGTACGACTTGGTGTACAATGTATTCCTAGACTCTATAAAGATGAAAATTACCTTTCTTTAAGGAAATACAGTCTTGAGTGGCAAACAAAGCTTCGGTCTTGAACTGAGTAGATATCCAATCTTGATCAGTGTCCAAAACTTCTTTAGTAAACATCTGAACAGTTTTATATATCAAGACATAGTTTGATCAGTTATTAAAATCAGGTTTGACCATGACCAATGGGCCAACACAGACGACGTATTAGTGGATAGTGATCTAACTCTTAGTGCTTTCTATTGGCTGTAGTCTATCCGTCCTTTCCATCTGGTGTTCCAAAATCAGAACCGGGTGTATTTAGAACCCTATTTACTGAGTCAGTTTGCACGAAATTTCAGCTATAGTAAGACGATAATGGATAACCCAAGCTCCTACCTTGGTTATGAAGGAAGCCTACTGGATGGTACCCAGTATGGTGCTATTACATTGCCGGATGTACTGGAACGAAGTTTACTATCCCCGTGATGCACAAAGAGGCTCATATTTTATATTCTATTATGAAGTTTTATTGCATTGCCAACAACTTCTCATCGGACTACGATCGAGAACGAAGCCTGCTTGAGGGGACAAAGTTTGAGGTACCTAGGTTGGCCCTCGAGTGCTTCCGAGGGCTGGCGTCATCGGAGAGTTGATCCATAAACGACTCTAGATCATCACGTGAGGGAAGAAATAAGGAAGTACCCCTGAGTGACGTGCTGAAGCATCGAACTCCTTCGGGGGTGAGCCCTCCTCCAGTCATGAGAACCAAAAAGGTTATACCGTTGCGGTGGGTACCCTCCAGACGGTCCTTGTTGGAAAATATCACTCTGCTCGTTGGACCTCCTTTATAGGTACACTTTCGTACTTTCTCTTTAAATTTTATCCTATACTTTCTGCTTATCACTGCTTTGCTTATGTGGGCGAAGAAAAATACAAAGTCTACATGGTCGAAGATACTCAAGGATCTTCATGAGTAACCTACCCCGACGTTATCCCGGGTCGTGAGGACCGAGGAGGCAACTGCAGCTGCTGAAGCTACTGACCCAGAACATTTTCATGTGCCCGACTATAAACGAGCCTGAGGAGATACCTGAGATCGATCTGGCGGTAGCCGAGGGCTTGACTCCGGAGTCTTTACCCGTGACGGGCCAAGTGGCCAGGGATACTGAAGGCATTGCTCAGGATCCCTCAACCGTACCTCCTCCTTGTGCTGAAGAAAGGGCTGAGGATAATCCAGACGTGTCGAAAGGTGAGGAGGATCATGCGGCCGAGGAGCTGCTCTTGGCGAACATCCGGGATTCTTCCTAACGGCTGGTCGAAGAGACCATAGAAGGGTTGACAACGGAAGCTATCGAAGCATTAGCCGACCGAGCTATTAAAGAGTCGGTTAAAATAACTATCAAACAATTGGTTGATTAGCTCATTCTGAAAGTGGCCCAGGAGGCGATTGAGGAGTTGGCTGATATGGTCCTTGGAGAGACGACCTAGGGGACCATGGAAGAGCAACTCGAGGAGGCTTCCAACGAGCTAATCTCTGAGGCTCCAGTCATGGTGGCCACTAAGATGGCAACCAATGAGGCTGCTGATGATCCTGTTGAAGAAACCATTAAAAGCCTTATCAAGGAAACTGTGGAAGAATCAGTCGAAAAGAATTTTAAGGAACTAGTGTTGAGGAGCCCTTCAATACAGTCACTATATAACCATTCGAAGAGGCTACCATCGAGCCAGCTGTTATGGACTTGGTGGAAGAGATCGTTGACGAATCGGCTACAGAAGAACTGGTTAAGAAGACTACTAAGGAGTTGGTCGTAGCGACTGTCGATAAGTCAGTCACTGAGATTGTTCAAGCACCAGTCAATGCAGCTTCAGTTGCAAAAATTATTAAGAACCGGCGAGAGAGTCCGTTAAGGAGCCGGCCATGCATCAGACAGCGTCGGCTCGTACCGTCCCTGCTCTATCGATGGCTTTTGTTCCTGTCATTGCACCACATGCTCTAGCCTGTAATACCCAGTCATGTATAAGCCGCTGCTGCTTCGGGACGTTCTATCGCAGCATCTCCGATGACCCCAATAGGTTTGGCTGATAATATGTACTATGCCAACCTCATCTTGGACACCATTTGTCATGCCTTGAAGCATGGCATAGAGGGTGTTTTGCGGGACAACCAATCGCTTAAACGAGCTAAGTTCGCAGTAGGGGACCAACTAGTATCATTGTACGAATATCCAGAGTATGAGGCGATGGCAGACATGACAGAGGCTCTCCTAACAGAATTGGAAGCCACCGTCGCAGAGCTTCAAGATCTTGAGCACAGTCTTTCGTCCCTGGCGGCTGTAGAGCTAGAGAAAATGGCTACTAAACTTTTCCAGCACGAGCAAAGACATTAGGCTCTGACACACGGACTTACAAAGTTGAAACCAAAATTGAAGAGGTGATCGATATCAAAGAGGTTAAGGTCTACCATCGAGAAGCCTTGGAGGAACAGTGTGAGACACTCCGGGAGTAGATTCGGCAGTTAGAAGAGGCGTTGGCCATCGCTGAGAATGAGCTAGAAAAGTCAAAGGACCAGCATGAGCTCCTTCGCCAACGATCCGAGACTCTAGCTCGAGAGAGGGAAAATATCAGCGTCTGGCAGGTAGAGATAGATCTTGCATGCCAGAATTTGTCCCAGCATAAGGATGAGGTCGCCCGACGACAAGAGGCAGAGCGTCGAGCCAAAGAGTTGGTCGGGCCCCAGGTTGCCCTTTTGAGGAGTCAATTTGAAGAAGTCACGTATCGGTCGTCATAATGCTGATGTCCTTTGACTTTTTGTCCCTCTTTTTGAGAGACCATTTTTAGCAAAGAAAGAAGAACTTTTCCATTTTGTGAATGAATTTTTTTAGTTTTGCTTCTTTCCTTGTCCATTTACGGCGAACATTCTTATACAATAATGAGAATTCTCTCAGAGATAATATAACATGAGGTGATAGAGGTAACTCCGCTAGGGATAAGGTGTTTACTCATAGGTTAAATGGACAAGGTAAACACAAAATTTTTGTGGTAAAATTTTCCTTACTCAGAGATTATATAGACATGGCAATGATATATTCTACAGGTGTATAAAACAACTCAGAGGTAATATGGACACGAAATGTTCTATAGATAATTAGGATAACACAGGGTTTGTCATGGAAGAAATGTCTACTCAGAGGTAATATGGATATGATAGGCATGAACTTTGTCAGAGGTAATATGGACATGGAGTATTTTCTATTGGAGAAATTGGAAAAAGAAGAACTCACTAATAGAATTCATCAACATTCATAAGGACTGTGGAAATATATATAGATTTTTACTTCAGACATAGTACTTCTTTAAAAATTTATCCTTGATCGACATCATCAGCAAATTGCCGTTAGGTTTGGCCAGCCGATAAGCACCATTGGAATAGACTGTCTTTACGATGAATGTTTATTCCCAGTTGGGCTCGAACTTCCCAACCGTCTTGTAAGTCATCACCATCGGTCTTTGAATTGATAATACGAGGTCATCTACTTCCTGCGGCCAAGGGTAAACTGTAATATGAGCCGCATGAGTTTTATGTGGCCCAGAATATAGAACCTATACGGCTCAAAAGTCCCCAAGCTACATGCGGACTAAAGGAGACTACCGCATGAGTCTTATGCAGCCCAGTATGGCCGAACACTGAAAGGCCTACACGGCTCAAAATGACTCAAACAGACTGATCCTATCTCGCAATGGGACACGTGGTAGGCTAACCAAGTCTCAACCACCCAGATTTGCTGCAACAAAATCTCAACAAGTTACCAGCTGGCGGCCAAGGAGCGGGTCTTTGTGTGCTGCTGTAGCCACGTGGATACGCAACCATCCATGTAGCTCAAGATCTCTATCACTATAAATAGCAGGGTACCACACCCATGCAGAAGGATGGCAACCTACAAAGGGAAATTTCTTCAAGAGCAAGGACCGTGTCAGATAGTCCAAGGAGTAAGGAAGAGTTGCTACACTTTCTCGAGCCTCTACCGTCACCCCCAGAATCAAAACTAAATAATTGTACTTAGATTGTTTCCTAGGATTTCTTTTTAGGCTTTCTCTTGTACAAACGAGTTTGCAATCAGGTTCAATTCATTTGTAATTTTTTGTGCTTGATATTTAATGGCAAACACGATGGCGACTCTGCTGGAGACATCCTTCTCTTCTGATGAGAAGTTGGTGATGCAATCTGACGCGTCCAAGCTCGGCTCCATGTAGAAAATTTTCGTGGTTCGATTTGAACAACGAATATTTGAAGAAATGCTCTCTGAAGGGAGTGCCAGCCCATCGCAGAAGCGAGCAAACCCAAAGAGAGCCCGCAGGATGTCGAAGTGCAAAAATATTGCCCCGACCAGGTTTTCGAAGAAGCTCCTACTGCGGCCCAAGACGGTGATCAAGACTCTCCTGCGGCCTTGCTTTCGATCGCAGAGAACCCCACTGTCCCCAAATCCAGCAAAGAAAAATACTACGATGTTGAGTTTTTGGGGGCATAAGGGAAATCCATGCGGACGAAGAAGAGGCCGCATAAGAGAGATGGGCAGATGGACCATGCTGCAGCCAACTATAGCCACAGACAGATGACCCAAGTGGCAGCCAACTCTGGCTTCAGACAGATGGTCCATACGGCAGTCAACTCTGGTCGCAGACGGATCGCCCATGCGGTAGCCAACTCTGGCCGCAGGCAGATCTCCCATGCGATATCCAACTCTAGCCGCAGGTAGATTGCCTATGTAGCAGCTAACTCTGGCCGCAGGCAGATGGCCCATGCAGCAGCCAATCCTGGCCATAGATAGAGTGTCTCAAACGGTCCTGTCAGAAGCTCTGTGTTCATCCATCTTTCATGCGGGCCTGACTTCATGTAGCCCATTGAGAATATAGGATGTATCAATCTGGACTATTTTTACTATGCACCTTCGGGTGCTAAGTCAAAGAAGACTAGGGCAGTGCGGGCCCAACAAGCTGAGTCAGTTGTCCAAGTTGCTGACCGTCAGCGGACACCGTTAACTGTTATACGGGCTCCTGATGGAAAGTTATACAGAACCACCCTCGTCCAATCCCCCAGGGCTAACGGACAGGGTGGGTCTCAAAAGTCTCCCTCCAATGATCGAGAACAAGTGCTTTTACTAGCTTCGGATTAGGGAGCAACCATGACACCTACGTACCCGTGTGCTCGGGGTACCCAAGTCCACAAATTGGATGCAAAGGTAGATCAGCCTGCAATCGACTTACGAGAGGTGATTACTCACAAACGCAAAGAGCAAAAAGCAACCTTGGCGTGTGTTGAGCCCCTCTCGGGACGTTGTTGCACCCAAGTCATCATCAACTACTGCGACAAGTCGACATCACCTGAAGATCGACAGTCTATTTTTCAACGACTACAACAGCCTGTACCTTTCCAACAATAACTCAAGAAATTGGTGCAAATCCCGGAAGACGAGGAATTTTCTTTCGCCTCTTGTAATTCAACCCGAAAGGTTCTTTCCGACAAGGGAGGGAATAAGACAGGCTCTTCCACCCCAAAATCTTCGCCAATATTGTAAGGAAACTCTCGTTTGGAGGACTGACACCGACAACCACAGGGGGTGTTTACCTAGACACTCGATCCAGAAAGAAGCTTCCAATACCTGGGGGTACATCCTTGACCTCCCTGGGGGTAGATGAGGCTGGGGGTAGCAGTCCCCTCAAAGTATGCGATAAACCGGTATTCCAAGAGCATACACATGGGGTAGCGATCCACTGGAATTACGCAACAGATGTGGACGACCCTGAGGTTGACCGGCTTCGCCAAGACGATGTTACTTCCTGCACAGGGGGTAGCACCCCTTCCGAGTCCGAGGAGGAAGAAATTTTGATATTCCCCAACAATTTTTCGGTACAAGGGTACGACACAGAGAGCACCTCTGCTACGATCCCTTCCTCGTCTACCCACGTACGGACAGTCTTTATGGCCGACGATGATCAAGAAGCACCTACTGATCGACAATGTCTAGAAGTACTTGAAGCCATGCTCTTGTCCTTGGTCAAGTTAGTAGACGAAATCAAAGCCGCCTTGCCAACCCAACCAGCAAGGATGCCAGGACAAACAAGCTTGGGACCCACACTCAATGCGGATTCTAATACGACAGCTCCTCCTTTGGGTGACAATCCTCTAGGGGCATCCGCTCCTTCAGCTGCAGACGAAGCCAGGGAGGCAAGAAAGGTGGTCCAGGAGCCTTGAGCAATTTTTGATGACCGAGACTCCTCCCGGGACCTAAGAATATGGAAGCCGTATCCCGCTAGATGGAGAGATGTTCCTTTTCCGCCACGGTACAAACCATTTCATATTGATTCGTATGACGGGAAGACCTCTGCTAGTCGGTACATGACTTATTTCGAGGTCACAACCGACCATTTGCAGCATAGCGACGCCATCCTCATACGATTATTTATTGGAGCATTTGAGTGGATCACGGTCGACTGGTATCGCAACCTTCCAGACAACTACATCCATTCTGTTGACAGCTTCAAGCACATGTTCCTTGAGAGATTCTACGAAGTGGGGCATGATGGGACAATATTTTCTCTCATGGATGTCGTTCAGGTAGAGAGAGCTGACAAAGAACTATATCGAGCAGTTTCGTCAAACCGCGATGAGATGGCCCCAAGGCAATCCCGAAAGCTCCTTGATCGAAATCTGCCAGAAGAAGTTGCTCCCCGCAATTAGCCTCTGGATGGGTGAAGACCAGTTCAGGGATTGGACGACCTTCATCATAAGCGCCACCAATGCAGAGACAATGTTAAAGAAGGCTCGCCAGCTGGGATTACACATCCCGAATGGAGAGGTCAAAAGCAAACGTCCTGGTGCCACCTCCAATAATGACAACACTGACGGCACCTCCAATAACCGAGACAATAAAGGCAAACAGGATATGGTCGTCGGTTCGACCAAGAAGACGGAACAAAAGCAGGCAGAAGCTCAGTGGCCCAAGGTGAATTATTCATTTGAAGATAGTCATGTCAAGCCTATCTTCGACATGCTCTTGCAAGAGGACATGATCCAACTCCCTCCGTCAAGGCACGAGCCTCGAGCGGCAGAGATGGAGGACCCAAAATACTGTCATTTCCACCACTATGTTCATCATGCCACTCATGACTGCTTTCAATTAAAACGGTATATCCATAATCTTATCGACTCCAAAGCTCTGTTGTTAGACTTTGAGGAGGTTGCCGTGGCGGCGAACATGGTGTCAATTTAGTTCGACGACTTCCTTTCAACAAGTACTCAAGACAGGGTAATACCTATCTTCCAGGCAACGATGGAGGGTACTAAATCTTCTCCCCGTCCGGGACCAGACGACTGGCTTGGTACCTCTCATCACGTCACAAGGGGAGATCATGTGGGTGCACCCAGACTTAGTGCCCGAAGTTATCCAGGCGGTGTCATCTCCAGACAACAAGAAGAAGGGCAGGAAGTCCAGATCCTGCCATACAATTTTAGCCGAAGCCGAGGAGGCGGCGGCTGTTGTTACCCGGTCTGAGGCACAAGTCCATCCCACTCTGGGTAGTTCAGTCGAAGACCCTCAGCCGGCAACGTTGCCCGCCACTGATGTTTCGGGTCCATCTCAGCCCCCATCGGTAGACAGGGCCAAGCCGAAAAAAACCTACTTCGATAGGCCGCTCCGTAAAGATGCACCTCAACGGCTGGAGAGACCTTACAACTTTGACATATTAGCACAATTGGCTAATACGTCGACAAAATTGTCATTATACAAGCTCGTAAGGCTCTCCAAGGATCTTCATGTCGCATTGAGCGAAGCGCTCCAGAATAATGACGCTTACATAGCCCAGGTCAAACCTATAACGGAAGACTCGTCGACAGATCTCCAGGGCAGCAACTGTGCGGATGCAATGCCCAACATCGTATTCACCCCACAGGATATGTTGATCAAGACCAACATGCATGATCGTCCCTTGTACTACACTGGATACATAGGCGACATCAAGGTGGATCAGATGCACATCGATCCTGGCTCGTTGATAAGTATCATCCCGAAAAGCTTGCTTCAAGCCCTCAGCATCCCTATGTACCAGCTAGGGGCGACCAATACCGCCATTAGCAGTTTCAACTCAGGAAGAAGCTATCCCTTAGGAAAGATCCGATTGAAATGTCAGATCGGCGACCTAAGGACAGAGGTCACCTGCTACGTCATAGATGCAGATACGTCTACATTATCCTCCTGGGACGTCCGTGGATACATGACTACATTGTCGTGCCGTCCACACTCTACCAGTGCTTCAAATATGTCAGTAAGTACGGCTTCGTGAAGACTGAATTTGTCGACATCGATCCTTTCAAAGGGGTTGAGTCTTATTATTCTTCGGAGGCTTGTCTATATAAAAAATCCAAGAGGCATATAACTGACGAACTGGCGGCCATCACAGGGCCAGAGGAACCCTTAAGAATTCATCTCTAGGCCCGCAAACCGGGCAAAGCCACACCCCTTGTTGCAACTTTGCATGAAGAGGTGCCTGGTTCCCCTGACCCAGCTGTACAGTCAAAATCGATGGTCATCCGACTCCGAAAGCCAAGAGCCAAAACCCATCATAGGGACGATGGTGATTTGATTGCCAAGATTCAGTCAAAAGCATTCGGAAGAAACGAAGACTTTTGCCGAGCGGATGGTCATCCGTCTTCCCAAGATGAGCCAGCAACCAAGTGTTGATCCGAGACACTCAGGCAAGCCAATGCCACAAACTGAACCCTTGGTGGTCAAGTTGCCCAAGACAACGTCTCAACCCCCGGTCACGTAGGGGGTAGCTGAAGAAGATACAAAACTCGTAAAGTATCTGGTTGCAAAGGTGGATAGTCTATCTCCTGATAATGTAATCCCTGTGGACAAAATTCCTTATTTCATCAATAAGAGGCTGCCATTGAACTATCCTGAGTGTAGTAAACTTAATCTGATATATACTATAGGATACGGGTGGGACATTAACCTGCACAAACAGGTGACAACCGTCCATAACGCAAACAGACTTACTCCTATTAGAGGTGCCTACTTCCTAGTCCCAGGTAGAAGAAAAAGGGATCACACGATCATCTTCGACCGAAAAGAAGGTCCTCAACCTTTCATGCCATAAGAGTTTGATCTCGAACCCGATACTGGAAGACTGCCGCTCTACCTGTATAGTCCTCAGGACAAGTACTTCATGCAAAAGCAGGGGTACGACATGGAGGCTACCCCAGGTCTAAATTACGGCAGCAGTTGATAATCGCCTCTGCAGCTTTCAACTCCGTCTGGGAAACCTTAAGATTATTATGACAAGTCCAAATGTGGCCTCGGTTATGTTACACCAGCAAAAACGCTCGAGAACTTCGATAAGGAATGCGAGTTGCATTCTCACTCATCCGAATCACCTACATACGATTCCGACGATAATATTAGAGATATGTTCAGGCATACATTATCTGTCAACATGGCATCTGCTGACATTGAATAGAAATACGAGGATCTATTCGAACCTCTTGAATTGGGGCCATGGGTTCAACAACTAGATGCACAATGGGAGAAGTGCTTTGAACTATGTGACCCTCCTACTGAAGATGAGGTCATGCAAGTTATCCTCGGTAAAGAATCCTCTCCAAAGCCAATCTTCGTCAGTAAAAGCCTGATTGACGGCAAGCAGGAGTCGTTGTTGCAACTCGTCAGAGAATACATCAAAATTTTGGCCTGGAGTTATAAAGATATGCCAGGGCTAAACTACGAGATCGCACTTCATAAGCTCAATATTCATTCGGACGGAAAACCAGTCAAACAACAACAAAGGTTGTTCCGTTCAGACATCATGAACTCCATTGAAGTGGAAGTAAATAAGCTTATAGCTAGTGGTTTCATCCACGAGAAGCAACACCCAGACTAGATAGCTAATATAGTACAAGTTGTCAAAAAGAATAGAAAGATCCAAATTTGTATCGACTTTCACAATCTGAATACGGTATATCCTAAGGATGAATTCCTCTTCCCATCACCGATATAATGATAGATAATACGTGTGGCTTCGAGCGCATCTCCTTCATGGATGGCTATTCAGGATACAATCAAATCAAAATGTGTCCTGACGATGAGAAGCATACATCATTTCGAACATCGATCAGTGTGTACCGTTACACAGTCATGCCCTTCGGCCTGAAGAACATCGGTGCTACATTTCAGCGAGCTATGAGCGTCATCTTCAGAGATCACCTGCGTAAGATGGTGGAGTGTTACGTTGACGACATCGCCATCAAATGCCGCTCTAAGGTTGATCACTTATACGATTTGAGAACAGTGTTCGAACTTATACTAGCGTACAATCTGAAGATAAATCCTACCAAGTCCTTCTTGGGTGTGTCCAGCGAAAACTTCTTGGGCTTTGTCATTACTCCCCGGGGCATTCACATAGACCCTGATAAGACAAAGGCAATCCTGGAGATGAGTCCACCGAGGAACCTTCGTGAACTCCGGGGCCTTCAGGGAAGACTAGCTTACATCAGGAGGTTCATATCTAACCTCTCAGGGCAATGTCAACTCTTTAATCAACTGATGAAGAAAGACGTCTCTTTCGTATGGAATGTGGAATGTCAACGCACCTTTGATGACATTAGGGAATACTTGATAAATTAGCCAGTTCTGGTAGCCCCGGTCGCCGAAAAGCCCTTCCTGCTCTATGTATGGGCGATAGAACACTCCCTCCGTGCCTTGCTACCACAAAACAGCGATACGTGGCACAAACAAGACATCTATTATCTCAGCCGAATGATGGTGGAGATGGAGCATAGGTACACCACCGTGGAGAAGGAATGCCTTGCCTTGGTATTCGACATTCAAAAAATACGACACTATATGTCAGGACAGACCATCCATGTTGTCTCGCAAGTTAATCCCCTCAGGGTTCTTATCGCACTCAGTTATCATTTAGCCACATGGTCTTCGTTCCGCAGAAGGCTGTAAAAGGTCAAGCCTTGGCCGACTTTCTAGCAGCCCATCCAGGCTCAGAAACAGCCAGAATCTATAAAAAAATCCCAGATAAAGTCGTTGACTCAAATATGACTTTATGTGATGACTTTTGGTGAATGTTCTTTGACAGTGCTTCAAGAACAGGGCCACAAGGTGATATCGTCGCTGGAGTTGGGGTAGTATTAATTTCTTCCTCTTGGTTGGTGGTCAACCGGGCATATTCTCTCACAGAACCCTGTTTAAATAATGTAGCCGAATATAACGCTCTAGTCATCGGACACTGACTTACAAAAGAGGTAGGGGTCAAATACCTGGAAGCGTATGGCAACTCATAGCTGATTGTTAATCAAATCCAAGGCTCTTACGAGGTTCCTAACGCAGACCTAATTCCTTATCATCAGACAGCAATTGCTATCATAGCAACCTTGGAGGGGTTCTTTATAGAACATGTTCCTAGGATCCAAAATATGGAAGTCGACGTACTAGCAGGCCTCACTGCTTCTTTGACAGTTCCAAATTATGCTCATCATCTAGTCGACGTGATAGGCCATGAGTTGGTCTATCTCAAAAACAACATTCAATTGGATACGAGTTACTCCGTCCAGATAACCAATGATGTACAAGACTGGAGACTTCCGTTCATCGACTTTGCAGTCTATGGAATCCTGCCAGAGAATATGAAAGAAGCAACTTCAATTAAAAGGTATTCTCTCAGATTCTTTTATAACACGAAAACAAAAATATTATACCGAAGATCTTATAACGGACTACTGTTAAGATGTCTGTCAAATACAGAAGCCAAAGAAAACCTACATGCAGCTCACAATAGTGTTTGCGAGGCTCACCAACTGGGCCCAAAGTTATAGGACCGTCTCCGTCGAATGGGTTACTACTGGCCTACGATGGTAGCAGATGCAGTCGATTATGCAAAGAAGTGCAAGTCTTGTCAGATCCATGAAGATTTCATACATCTGCCATCTGAGTTCTTGCACCCAACAGTGGCCTCTTGGCCATTTGAAGCATAGGGAGTGGAAATTGTTGGCCTAATCACTCTATTGTCGTCCAAAGGGCATCGGTTTATTCTCACAATCACCGACTACTTCTCCAAATGGGCGGAAGCTGTTCCATTGACAGAGGTAAAGACATCAAACATGATCAGTTTTATAAAACATCACGTCATTTGCTATTTCAGACTGCCAAGGAGGATCATTCAAGACAATGGTTCGCAGTTCGTAAGCCATGTCTTCTATCGATTCTGTGACAAGAATCGAATTCAGAATGTCGCTTCAACGGCCCACAACCCATCGGCTAATAGTCTGGCTAAAGCCTTTAACAAGACCATAATCAAGCTTCTCAAGAAGTTCGTATCTTCAAACAAGCGCAACTGGAATAAAAGTTCGGTGAATGTTTATGGGCGTACCGCAATACGAGTCCGACGGCTACAAAAAATACACAGTTCTCTCTGGTGTACGGGAGCGAGGCAGTTCTCCCATTGAAGACTCAGATCCCCTCGCTTCGTGTGTCTCTTACTTTTTGGTTAACGTCGGACGATAACTACCACCGACAGCTATAAGAATTGGAAGCGTTAGACAAGAAACGTTTGCAAGCTCAACAAAGCATCGAGCTCTATCAAGCACGCATCTCTCGAGCCTTCAATAAGAAAGTCAAGCAGAGGACATTCCAATTAGGCGATATCGTCTTGACCGTTCACAGACCGATGGTCATGACTCACGAAACCGCCGACTAATTCCAACCCAAGTGGGTGGGTCCATACATCATCGAGACCGTATTCTCCAACGGCGTATACCGGCTCGCGAAACAGAATGGGAACTTGCTCATAATTTCCAAAAACGGAAAATTCTTGAAGAAATACTATGTCTAAGGACATGCTGGTACTCCCTCAAACTATTAAATCTCCCAAACTATCGAGTTATGTACACCAAGTACCTCTAAACTCACATTCTATCGCATCTTCCTGAGTGGTGAGTCATGTATGATGATACCTCTGAACTCCCACTCTAAGGCTTTATCACACAGGAGTCTGCCCAGCTTATCGTTATTACGGAGCAAACGTCCTATTCTTGATTATTGTGTATCATGTCCATATTACTTCTGATACCGATAGTCCCTTGACTTAACACCTGTACCCATCCCGGAGAAAAGACATGGTGTTAAGACCACAAAACCTATCACGTACATATTATCTCTATTGGTTTTTTCTCAAAATCTATTACTCGCACCACCAGTGCACAAAAGAGTAATAGGTCCACCAATGATTATTCTTGATTATTGTGTATCACGTCCATATTATCTCTGATACCGATAGTCTCTTGACTTAATATCTGTACCTAACCCTAGATAAAAGACATGGTGTTAAGACCACAAAACCTATCACATCTATATTACCTCTGTTAGTTTTGTCTCGAAATCTATTACTCGTACCACCAGTGCACAGAAGAGTAATAGGTCCATCAAAAATTATACCTTATTATCGTGTGTCACGTCCATAATACCTCTGATACCGATAGTCTCCCGACTTAACTCATGTACCCAACCCGGGATAAAAGACATGGTGTTAAGACCACAAAACCTATCACGTCCATATTACCTCTGTTAGGTTTTGTTTCAAATCTATTACCCGTACCGCCAGTAGGCAAAAGGATAATAGGTCCACAGAAGTTATCCTAATCTATTACTCGTACCATCGGTGTACCAAAGAGTAGTAGGTCCACAAAATCTAATTCAAATCTATTTTCATGCATTTACAGATGCACAAAAGGGCAATAGGTGCACAAAAAGTCCTCCAGTTGGATGTCTTTTATCAAACACAAAAGCTGTATTAGGCCCTCTAGTACATGCACCACATATACTACAAATAATGAATGGAACGAATGTATATGTTTATTGAAAATTAGTTACATTCATAGGACTACATCAGCAGCAATAAGAAAAGAACATAAAATCTAGAAATACATAGTTTGGTCAGCTTGACAGCACTTCGCCTTCATCAAAAAGCAGTTTCGTGGCCCTCGAAAGAAGTCATGTTTTACTGCTGAGAAGCAAACGAGGCTGTTGAATCTCGAAGGAGCTGCACGGAGGAGGGCAAATATATCATGCTTTTCTTCCCTCCGTATTTGCGATACCTTAGCCACGTTCCTCTAAAAGACCATACCTTCAAAACAACATCCCTAATGGTGATTTTGCCTACTTGGAGAGCCGTAAAAACATAAATTTCATAATGACGCCTGACTACTGTCTGACTCTCTGATGTATAAAGGTTCTTCCTACCATCTGGGGAAAACTCTTCCAAAACATGGGGAGTTCTAAGTTGTCTCATGTGTATGCCAAAATGGCGCTAGAAAAACTCTTCCGAAGCATAGGAAGTTCTGAGCTGTCTGATATGTATGACAGAATGGTGCATTTTCACTCTATCGCTGATACCGGTCCTGGAGAAATTCGGTAGCCGGATCCCTAAAAAAAGGATTAGCAGTTAGAAGAAAACAACATGCAGCCTAGTTATGAGGGATGCCCATGCAGCTTAAAAACATGAGACGCATGCGGCTCAGTCTTAAAGCACTTATACAGTTCTGTTATGCAATGTTTATGCGGCTAAGCCATGAGGCATTTATGCGGATCAGTTATGAGATGTAAATGCGGTTTGGTCACGAGGCATCCATGCGGTTCAGCCATATAGCGCTCATGCGACTCAGGTGTGAGGATCCATGAAGGTCAGTAGCGCTTATGCGGCTCAACCCATATGGCCCCATCATACAGAACACATGCAGTCCCATGAGATGGGGGATATATTGATCATGCCCGAAGCACAGAGGTAATCGATGACAGGCCTGTACATAAAATATGTGATATGGACATTCAAATTTAAGTCATCGCTTTCCTATCGTCCTTACCCTTAATGGGGGGTTGCATGTCAGGATGAACGGTAGGATAGTTTGCAGCTCTCGACGGAGAGGCGAGTCCCTTCCCTTTGGCCGTAGAGCCAGTCGAATTACAAGCTTTCGGAGCCATAGCTAACCAGGACAGAAAGGATGATGAAGATGATGAAGACGAGGAAGAAAAAGTTGAAAATTTTCTCTCCTTATGGCCCATATTTATAGCTCTTCAAAGGGGAAACAGATGAACGTTACGTCGGTTATCGTGACATTAAAGGTAATGATGATGCTTAGGGATTTTTATCCTTAACAACTGTCATCACCGCTTCGATGATCGTATCCATTAAAGATAATGATGACGTTTGGGAATTTTATCCTTAGTAACCATCAGCTTTATCTTAGAAAAAGAGCCCAAATCAAAAACCAAATCAAGGCATTAAATACAGCTGTGACAGCTGGCAGACAAGATCTCCCTGCGGTACAAGATCGCCCTGCGGTACAAGATCGCCCTGCGGTACAAGATCTACCTGCGCCGCAAAAATGTCCCTGCAGCTCAAAATGTCCCTGCGGCACGACGTCTCTCCTGACTCAAAGATTTTCCTACGGCTTGACATATGTCCATGCTTCTTATTCATAGTATAAAAAATTTGTAATTTAAAAACTTTGAAGCAGGTCTTGTAGAAGCTTGGAAAATATGGGGTTCATACGGATCACAACTGACCGCTTGAGTACTCTGGAACAAATTGACCCGTATAAAGAAGAGTCGCATGACAGACTCAGCATGCCCCCTGTGGCCCATCTTCACCGGACTGATTTTTGAACCGCAGAAACAATAGTTACTTATGCGGCCAAGCTTCCTTCTGATAAAGCCGACAAAACTCTGTCAAAATTAGCAAAAATGACAGCTCTGATAGCTCTGACAACTCTGACACTCCGACAAAAAGAAGATAATAAGTAATCAGACAAAACATCATGTCACCAGACTGGACATGGCCATACGGCTAAAAGGACTGCGACCCGAGCCGCATGAACCTAATGCAGCTCAATCTATGTCCTTCATGCGGCCAAGGATAAACTGCAATCTAAGCCACATGAGCTTTATGCGGCCCAGAATATAGAACCTATACGGCTCAAAAGTCCCCAAGCTACATGCGGACTAGGGGAGACTGCCGTATGAGTCTTATGTGGCTCAGCATGGCCGAACACTGAAAGGCCTACACGGCTCAAAATGACTCAAACAGACTGATCCTATCTCGCAATGGGACACGTGGTAGGCTAACCAAGTCTCAACCACCCAGATTTGCTGTAAAAAAATCCCAATAAGTTACTAGCTGGCGGCCAAGGAGCGGGTCTTTGTGTGCTGCTGTAGCCACGTGGCTACGCAACCATCCATGCGGCTCAAGATATCTATCACTATAAATAGCAGGGTACCACACCCATGCAAAAGGATGGCAACCTACGAAGGGAAATTTCTTCAAGAGCAAGGACCGTGTCAGATAGTCCAAGGAGTAAGGAAGTGTTGCTACACTTTTTCGAGCCTCAACCGTCACCCCCAGAATCAAAACTAAACAATTGTACTTAGATTGTTCCCGAGGATTTCTTTCTAGGCTTTCTCTTGTATATGCAAGTTTGTAATAAAGTTCAATTCATTTGTAATTTTTTGTGCTTGATATTTAATGGCAAACATAGACATTCGCCAAGTTTTTTATTCCAGTCGCGCTTATTGGAAGGTACGACTTTCTTGAGCAATTTGATGATCGTCTTGTTGAATGCCTAGTCTAGTTTATTTACTGCATGATTGTAGGCCATTGATGCTATATTATGTATCTGATTCTTATCACAGAACGATAAAATGCATGGCTCACGAACTGAGGGCCAATGTCGTCGATAACCCTTCGAGGAACTTCGAAGTGGTAAATGACGTGATGCTTTATAAAGCTGATCCGGTTCGAGGTTTTCACCTCTATCAGAGGTACTACTTTCGCCCACTTAGAAAAGTAGTCAGTAATGGCGAGGATGAACCGATACCCTTTGGAGGATGGAGGGCAGATCGACCTGATGATATCATTTTCCATGCTTCAAAGGGCAAGGCGGACGAACTGGGTACAAGACCTCAGAAGGTTGGTGGATGAAGTCAACATACAACTAACATACCCGACACATCTTTGTATAATCAATGGCATCTGCCATCATAGTTGACCAGTCGTAGCCCATGCGACGTAGTCGGTCTTGTAACTTAGGCCCAGGCTGGTGGGCTCAGCAGGTGCAATCGTGTGCCTCTCAGAGTGTCTCTTGTGCTTCTGTCTCGGATAGAAATCACAGAAGAATTCTATTGTATAAATGATAATACAACATTTTGGTAGTTGTGTAGTAGAAGAACCAGAGCAAGCGTCTCTTGACAGAAATGGCTTCCTTTGGCTCTTTGGGTAGGACTTCGTAGACTACTGTCACGACCCGCACCCTAGAGTAAGGGCACGAGACGTGGGTACGTCCAGCCTACGCCGTAGTATAGGCGGTAGAACGCTGTCCTAGGTTAAACATCTAACAATATAAAGGTACCTGTATAGTATATACTCTCCGAATGGAGGTGACATAGCCAATACAGTCTTAATCACATCTAAGGTAGAGCATAATGGAAGATAGATAAAACATGAAATCCACAAAGAGATACAGCAGATAGAAGTCTAAGTGTCTAAGATACACAACCCAGAAACATCTCAAATCTCAAATATAGTAATCCATAAATATAACTCAAGACAACTGAAAATAAGCTATAAGCAAAACCCTAGCTATCTATACAACCTCTACTGTGTCTCCTCTAGGCTAGCAGGCAACCTCCAGGCTATCTGTAAAATTTATCAACAGGTCCAGTCAGGACAGGAGCGAGCACAATACATCTCAACAAGTCATACCAGGAAAGGAAATATAATCATGCTAGAGAATAAAATACAGAAAACTGAAGAATAGAATAATGTAAGAGAGAGTCTGTAAGTAAATATCTATGATATATGTAAAAGAGAGACAGTGCTAGTGATTTAGAGTACTGGATAAACATGTGAATGGCTAAGGACTGATTCATGATTACACTACTTGAAATTTATTCATGATTACACTACTTAGATTTATTCACATGCTCATTTATACTCCCCCATCCCCAATCAATACACAAAGATCCATTCAAGTTACGTTAAAATTCATGATTATACTATGTTGCCCATAAAAGGTGATTCATGAATTGATTCGTGAAGGCTCGATGATCATGAGGGTACATGAGTCACTAGCTGATTCCCGAAGATTCATGATAATAGAAGCATGAGATACGTGAAGTAAATGAAACACATGAGACAAAAGTATCCGATGCTCCCAAGAGTGATAACATCTTATGAAGGGATCCATATAGTACCAATCCGTGTTACGAACGTGTCAGCATCAAGTAAGATAATCTAAAGCAGGAACTATAATCCTAAGCAAGATATGAAATGATCAGAGAATGTACTCGCCTGATGTCTGAATGTCCAAAGTAAATATATTATCCGAGGAGAGGTGTCTGGCTCCTAATCAGAACAGCACAAGTCACAACAAGTCCAAAATGGCAATATGAAGTTCTACTATACATTCTACATGATTCTAGGTCAATCTAGACCAAAGTCAACTCTTGGACAACTTGGTCAACCCTAAAAGTCAAACCTAGGTCAACTATGGTCAAACTAGGTCTAATAAGTCTAAATTAGGTCAAACAAGTTATTCTAGGTCTAAACAAACTAAGTATATGCAAATCATGTATCCAAGATAGCTACTAACTCATAACCTAAGTCACTTGCTAAACCAAGCACAAAACTAAACCATAAGCTAACAAGGCACACAAACTTAGTCATATAATATATATATATATATATATATATATATATATATATATATATTTTTTTTTTATATATATATATATATATATATATATATATATTTATATATATATATATATATATATATATATATATATATATATATATATATTTCACATTCACATATTCATATACATAGATATATATAGGAAAGCTATATATATAGGCACATACATATATATATATATATATAGAGACAGAGAGAGAGAAATAAAGGTAAAAGAGTAAGTGAGTATGTGTGTGTTTAGCATGTGTGTGAAAGGATATGTGTTAATGTTCTAAAATTTAGTGATAGGTAGGTGTATGTGACATGGGATACATGATGTCAAAGGGTGTATGAATGCATGTGTGTAAAAGGTTATAGGTTAACTCAGTTTATAGAAATGATACGTACATACTTACCTTGTATACATGCATACATACATATCATGTATATTACATTTACATGATACATACATGTATACTTGTATTATATTATAATTATATTCATGAATATTAGATACTTGTATTTATATTAACATATCACAAACATTCATTTCATTCATGCATCTATGTATTACCTACATGTTTTATGCATATGCATACATTGTATATTCATATCATTTCATACATTAACATAGAGACATACAAACATACACACATCATATATTTCATACCTTACATTACCTTACATATCATGTTATATATTATCATTCATTCCTTTCATATATTATATTTTCTTTAAGTTGAATATATCATATATGGATACAATATATTATCTTGCATGCTTGTATTCATATATTACATTCTATATTACCTATATACATGTATTTCCTCCATTCATTCATGCTTGCATCATATACTCTACATTACCATACATGTTATCATTATATAGTGTATTATAACATTTATACATTATGCATTCATATCTATCATTACATATATATATCTTGCATTCATATCTAGCATTCATTATATACTTTCATGCATACATTGTATATCATTCTTTCATTCTTGTATTGCTTATATGCATTATATTAATTGCATTCCTATATGCTTGCATTCAACCATATATATACATTAATGTAAAGAGAATATATATCATATATATATATCATTTCATTCATCTAACATATCATGCATTACATACTCTATATTCATTTAATATCCATACTACATAGGCTCATAGGTTACACAAAATGCATATATCGTATAGTCACTCTTCTACTTAAAACAAATACTGTACCAATTGGGCATTCACTAAATTCTAGAATTAAAGTATGTCGTAGCCCTTTGTGTTAGCTTTCCGAAACTTTAAACGGATCGCATTTTCGTGTCCGAAAGCTCCCGAAATTGTGAAAATACTGAAATACGTTCATCTTTCGTACAGCTGACACTCAAATAATTCTACAGAAAGAATTTGACTTATTAAAATATATATTTGGAAAGCTAACTTCGATACGGTTCTTTTAAAAAAGCAGAAGATAAATCGGAGTTCTAAGCTAAAAGTTAACATTTCTAAGTTACTTTGGTTAATAAAAAACGTGGATGAATATTATGACGAATTTGAGTTGTTTTGGACAAAAGAACACATATAGGCCAAGATAGTTGGATACAAACATATGTATCCAAATCAAACTCATTCTAACCATCCTAACTAAGATCAATCCACTCTCTAACCTTTCTAAAACTGAATTTAAATATCTATTTAAACTATTATCATACATACATACACATGGGGTGTCCTAATTTGGGATCTACCAAGTAGGACACAAGACACATATCTAAAATCCTCAAGAGAGCTCCAAATGGCCTCAAATTTGAATCTAAATGGGACACATGCATGAGGATGGATCCTACGGATTCAAAACTAATTTATATGCAAAGAAAATCTATTTAGAGGATGGGTTTTACCTATTGGGAGTGGAATCCCAATGAAATCCTTTTGGACACGGCTCCGATACGATGATCCCTCAAAGTGAACACTCCTCCTTGCACTCCTCTTCCAATCCTTGGTAGCACCCTTCCCTTGGAGAATGGGAATGATTGAGGGAAGGTTTAGTGAAGGAATGATTTGATTTGGAGATCAAATCAATGAGAAGGCTCTCTAAAATTGGGGAAGAACAAAAGAAAAATAAAAGAGGCAAGATTATAATGAATGAAATGAATCATTCTCCTCTAAAGGTGGCTGCCATAAAGAGTCCATTAGGGCTAATGGGAAATATCCTAATTGCCCCTCTCTAGTCTCATATGGTTAAGTCTAGACCAGGTTCAAGTTTGGGGTCAAAATGATCTAGTTTTGAGTCTCTAACATAACCATTCTAACATGATAAAAATTAGTTTAATTAACTAACTTAATGTTGGGTCTTGTGAGCCGTGCTTAACTTAATATTGGGTTCCATCTAGAGTTCAAGCTACCCGAGTCACAATACAAGTCGGAACGAGACGAAACTCAAACCCGACTAAACAAATCCAATAAAAACGATATTAAAAAATATAAAAAATTTCCAAAATATTAAAATATGAAAAATGACCAAAATCATAATACATCAATTTAAATATTATTAAAATAATCTAAAATTTACCAATTAATCAAAATACTAAATAATTTAAAAGTCACAAAATAACCAAAATACCCTTAGCCTAAAAAGTTGTAAATAGTCATTCTAATCACATGGTTAGGTCCCCATGGTCATGGTTAGTCTCTAAGCTTAGAAAAACTAGGGATTAACTAGTTAACCATCAAAAATCACAATTCAACATTTTAAATAGTTTTAAATTGATTAAAAAATTACCAAAAATTATAACATGAGTTAAGTCTTATTATCGATTAATCAAAATTATAAAAGTTCAAAATTACCCTCATTTTATAAAAGTTGGTGTTACAACTACGTAGTCTATAAACGTGAATCACCAGTCTCGAACGTCGATATTAGTGTCTACTTGTACAGAGTAGCTCAGGCATATGTGCAGGTTGTTCTTTGGACAGATCAGCTCCCGACCTATTACTGTAACAGAGTAATGAGTTCCGATAGGAGCAGCCAGAGAGGAGGCAAGACCGTTGAGGGCAACGGCCTCCATATTTTGCAATCGAGGTACATGTTCTGTAAAAACCCTTGTGAAGGTAGAAATGATATCGATTTTTGCCTGATGGTAATGGTTCAGATCTTCATGCAGAACATCATATCGCCTTCAAAACTGGTTGATAATCAGCTTCGAGTCATCGTAGGCCTCAATGTAGTCGACCCCCAACTGTTTAGCGAGTTGGAGCCGAATGATGAGAGCATTGTACTCAAAAATATTATTGGTGCATGACTCTATAAGAGAATATACGTGATGGATGACTAGGCCGTCAGGAGTGATGAGAACCTTACCCTTACCCAACTGGGCCTCAGACACCACAATAAATAAGGCTGCCACAGCAGTCCCAGTGTAACATCAGCAGCTGGAGAGGATCCTCCAACTATTGATGGAGGGTTTTCAGCATCGGACGAGGGAGCAGATCCACCCGCCTCTTTCTCCCTCTTGACCGGAGTAGGGCTTGGCAGTCGAGCTACTCCTCCTTCATCAATATCGACTCGCGGGACCGGAGTAGGGCTCGGCAGCCGAGCTACTCCTCCATCATCAACATTGACTCGCGGGTCAGGAGTCGGGCTCGACAGGCGGATCACATCGTCTATCGGGTCAAGAACAGGGTTAGACAATGGAGCGTCCCTTGAAATCGGGCCCTCCAAAGCCTCCCTAAGAGAGGGTTCAGCAGCCGACGCCTCGACACATTCTTCTCTGCTTTTTAGGGGATCAACCCAGTAACATCTTCTCTATGAACACCTTACGGGAAAGATGTGTCCCATTCTTCCTCCTCACCAAGAGGGGATTATTCGGCAACTTCTTTCGAGCCCCCTGCGCCAGTTTTAGGGGACCCCACAGTAGTTTGCTTCACTCCTTGTGAAGACTCTATTCTACCTCACTGAAGAGAGGGGTCTACATCCTCAGGTGTTGCTTCACCTGTAGTATCATCTCCACCGTGGCCCAAAGTACGGAGGATCTCTACGGTGACAACATCATCCAAAGTCTCCTCCATAGGAGATGGCACAATAGGAGGGATGCGCTCATCAGGCGAGCTCGCCACCTCCTTCGGTTGATTGGGCCCAGCTTCGATGACCGGTGGGTTTTCTCTTCTCCTACGAAAGAAGAGACATATAAACAAAAAAAGAAAGAACCAAACCAGACTAATCATAATGTACATACCACTATAGAAGCTGGTTCTACGAGAGCCGCCGAAGGCTGCACCTTGGTGGTTGTGTCTTTCTTACGCCTCTTCGTATCAGACGGATCTATTTTCATCGGGGCACGTTTCTTCAGATGACCGGCAAAGGCCTCCTCCTGAGAAATCCCTGCCTGTGCTAAGGGGCAGTCCTGTATGATGCCATTTCAGGAGGATAATAAGCTCGAGCCGTCGCCAGCATGCCTTCCGAAGCCTCAAGTTGCGTCTTGATAATAAAACTGGTCTCCCGGTCAAAACCAACGGGGACAGTATTCATCACGTAATAAAACTTGGCGGTAGAATATAAGATATGTGGCTTGATGTTAGGAACGGGCAACGTGAAACGTGTAACATCCATTTTTTCATAGAAGGGTATTTTAGTCTTTTCAGCCATTTTTTTTACCTTTGTGTGATTTCCTGAATATGTTGACTCTTGTTTGTGCTAGCAACTGGTTTAACCCTAGTGGACTTGTACAGTGGCCTAGCCTTGCATTTGAATGTTTATTTTCATTTTTAGAATTTAATTTGTGCATTAGAATATTATTTTAAGGCTTTTAATCATTTAATTAGCCTTTTTGCATGTAGGCCTTTGAGCTTTTTGACTTGGACCCATTTTTACTTGAGAAAGAGTTGGCCCAAGTGAAACCCTAACCCTAGAGAACTCCCCTTGGCCGCCCAACAGCAGTACCCCCTCCCATTATTGCATTCACTTGTAGTTTGTAGCCTCCACCAAGAAACCCTAAGAAATCTAACTCTCCAAAACACCTTTTTCCTTCATCCGAAGTCTGTTTCTTCCCAAACGAACTTCGTTGCACTCGTTGAGGAGAGGGATCTACTGGACCATTTTTGGAGTGGATACGGAAGGTTTTGCTGGAGGAAAATCGACCGACACGACAACCGAGGAGCCCCGATCATTGAGTTTTGACACTCAATAGGTAAAACCCTAATCTACCATTGGAAATCTGGTTTTTTCTTCATTTTTGCATCCATATAGGTTCCGTATCCTTGCCCACAAAATTTGGTGGGATTTTGACTCCGTTTGGTGGAGGTATCGAGCCAGTGTCGGTCCCTTACGGCACGTGTTCGACGAAATGCCGCTTAGGATAGAAAGTTGT
Organism: Iris pallida; assembly: GCA_029216955.1. Classification (NCBI taxonomy): domain Eukaryota; kingdom Viridiplantae; phylum Streptophyta; class Magnoliopsida; order Asparagales; family Iridaceae; genus Iris; species Iris pallida. Next base: position 400,635 of record JANAVB010019398.1, read on the forward strand.
TATTTTTCATTTCTGTCTTCATAGATGTTTAGATAATATAATTTTAATAAACTTTTATGAAGACGGATTTGGGTTTGACATCGTTTCAGCGGCGTTTCGGGCAACGGACGCACGTGTACGGATCTCGTGCACGAGGCCGTGCGTGCCCTTCTGTCCGCGTATGATTGCGCGATGCATAGAGCATATTTTTGCGTGAAAATTTGTAATCATGTGGGGGCATCCTCTGCCCTCATGCTCGTAAAATTTCACGACTGTTCGTTGAGCGAGCGCGGAGATATCGCGCGTGCACCGCTCAGCCACTGTGCATTCAGACTTTCATTTTTGTCGCAGAAACGGACTTTGTGCGCGCACACGACGCAGCAAAGACCCATTCCAGGACTCGGAACATGTTGACCCAGACCTAGACAACCTGTAGGACGAATCCCAAGTCGCGGCGTGGCCCGACGAGGGAGCAGCGAGGCCGGCACCACGCACACGAGGGCGAGCGGGCGCGCGCACGCGCAGCAGGCCGCGCGGGTGCATGGGTCTGTGTACGTTATTTTGGGCAGCATGTCGCCATGTCGTCATGTCCTAGACCTACCCCAGGACCCCCCCAGCTACGTGCACGAGCACGTGGCATTTTGTTGTGTGTGCGGCGCTCAAACGAGCGAGAACGCACGCGTACCACGCGATATCGGGAAATTCCTGTGTACACGACACAGACACGATTTCGAACCCGAGAGTACCCGAGCGTATCAGAGACCAGTGTGTATGCCGAGTTTCGTGGGTTGATTTGGTGTATTTTGTGTTTTGAGTAGTTTTGTCAAAATTGGATTTTTCGGGTTCAAAGTTTTGAATATAAATATGATTTTTCGATCCTTGACTTTTTATTACGTATTTTCTGAATTGTTAGTTCATATATGATAAGTAGAACTTGCGAGAAGTGATCTGCGGAATCATCACCTATTTGTTTGCCTTTTTCCAAGCATAATCGGGTTTTCATTGAATTGGAAAAATTGAGATTTATATGATATTTTGATTTTTAGTTGATATGTGATATTTCGATTTCTAGCATTTTAGCTTCTAAATTCTGAGTTTACAGGACTTATATGATATTTCAAATATGTGAGAATCAACTTTTGGCTTTGTTTCACAATTTTCCATCATTTCAGGGATATATGTGTTTACTATATATAGCTTTATGCATATATCTAACTATATATATATGTTTAACCCGTTGAAACCCATTCCTAACACATATACATGGAGAATGGGTCGAGGGGGAATTATTCCAGATTTTAGGCTTTCTAAGTATCACGCATCATTGTATATCTTTCCATTTGAGCTATTGTAAAATAAAAAAAAATAAAAATATATATATATATATATATATATATATATATATATATATATATATATATATAGTTTTCTTACTTTATATAGATGTATATAATAGTATAGTAATTTGGGTAATACCAAGATTATGTTTGAATGATTTTAATCTCAGATTTGACCCTTATTTCAGTAAGCACTAGTACATATACATGCACACACCATTTTTGTTAGATTTGGGTTTGGATTGTATTGTATGTACACATGTGTGTATATACCTATATGTATATATATATATATATATATATATATATATATATATATATATATATATATATATATATATATATATATATATATATATATATATATATATATATATATATATATATGTTTGTCATATATGTATATATATGACAAACATATATGTATATATATATATATATATATATATATATATATATATATATATATATATATATATATATATATATATATATATATATATATATATATATATATATATATATATATATATATATATATTATATATATATATTTTTTATATTTTATATATATATATATGTATATATATTTGCTTTTTAATTCTCTTAGAATAGATTGTAGTTGTGTACATGACTATAGGAGCCCTAGGACAGATTTGGTTTGTCATCTCGAGCTTAGTTTAGTCGAATTGGCCGACAAGTTGACCAAATTAACAATAGTCAACTTTGGGTCAAAATTGATCCAATTCAACTCAAACGAACTCCGAATGACCTGAAATTTTGTGTATGACCTAGAAATTAGTCGACGGGCCTGTTGACCCAGATTTGACTAGGTTTGACCAGCGTTGACCAGGTTTGACCAGAGTTGACCGAGGGTTGACTTTGACCAAAATGGACCTAGAAGCATGTAGTCTTGCATGATAGCTATTTCTTTTGATATTGTGGACTTGGTTGTGACATGTGTGTATTTTAAATAGGTTTAAAATACCCCAGTTTAGTTACACCTCATCATCAGCAGTTCGATTTGCTAGGCGAGTATATTCTCTGATCTTTTCATACTTTCTTGGATATGTTCTCTTGTTATAGACTAGTATACTTGATGCAGACACGATGTTCACACGGATTAGTACTCTCTGGATCTTTCCATGCGATGTTATCCTCTCGGATACATCGAGTATGCTATGTTCATGTACTTTATCATGGCCATCATGTACTCTATGTATTCATATTTATCCATGTGCACTCATATGTTAGTCATGTACACTCATGACCATATGAGCTCCATGTATACAGTAGTTGATATCCATGTGAATAACATAACATGTATTGATCCTTCTGTATTGATTGGAGGCAGGGAGAGTGTAGTTGGTTATGTGATCATTATCCTCAGTTGGTATCCATGTGCACTCCATAGCTGTATCCATGTGCAACTCAGACCGTTTACATAACCAATTCATGCTCTGATTCACGTAGAAGGTTATATTTCTCTATTGTCATATTATATCTCATTTTATAGTCTCTCTCTCTCTCTCTCTTGATGATTTCCTTTACAGCAATTCATGTATGGTTTTCTATAGCTTGCTTTATATGTCCATTCCTGCTATGAACTATTGCGAGAGATATGTGCTCGTTCCATCCTGATTGGGCATGTTGAAAATTTTACAGGTATTGATGAGGAGTACTGTCCTACCTAATATGGCATTGGCTTAGATAACACTGGCAACGTGGACCCTCAGGAGGATCCCACAGTCGCTGAGGACTTGCCTATAGTCTAGCTCAGACTTAGTTTCTTATTTGTATTTTCTATTTGAGACTTTATGAGTTGTACTTTTGTACTTGAGATTTATTCTGGTAGTTTACACCTAGACTTTTATCTGTGACTCTCTTGAGATTCATTCTTCTATTCCATCTTAGTATTGTGATTGAGTTACTATTATTACTCTCCATTCAGAGTTTATTTTAGACTGTGTTAGATATTGTGACTCAGGACAGCGTTCTACCGCCGACACTACGGCGTAGGCTGGGCGTTCGTTACTTCTCGTGCCCTTTCACTGGGTGCGGGTCGTGACACATTTTTAGTAGTGGCCGATGTAGGTCACAATCACAACTAGTATGATTCGTAATGGTACTCGAACTAGAGTATCATTACAGCCTGTAATAGGATATAGGATATAAGTTAAGGTACTCAATCACATTAGGAAAATTCTTATCAATTCTTGCTGTTAATTGTCTCCTTTTGAAAACAACTCTCCTTCTTTGATAAATTTGCTTCTTTCCAGTAATTGATTCCTTGTTTGATCTATCTTCAGGATGGTGGAGACATGATCGCAGCGCTCTGGTTACAGGGACACCACTGAGAGTTCGGCTACTTCTCGTCCGACCCAGCAGGCCCCAGGGACCACAGTGCCGCTTGTTCCAGCTCAGGTGGGCCCATCTGCTACTTTTGGGGGTGCTCCTCTACCAGCTCCGAGGACTACCCCAGAAGTGCAGGAGATGCTACTACTACCGCCCCAGGGGACGATTGATGCGGCGCAGTGCTTCGCTTTCATTCAGCAGATGATGGAGATGCAGCGACGTTAGTTAGAGGACATGAGACAGGGCATTGATAATGCCCACCAGTTAGCGATGGTGGCAGTGGAGAGGGTGACTGCCCAACCTCAGGGAGGGCAGATTCAGCCATACCAGTCGAGGACTCCATGTATTCAAGAGTTCCAGAAGATGAGGTCGCGGGATTTCAAGGGTACGGAGGGCATCCTTTACGCGGACGACTGGATCGAGCACATAGAGGAGATTTTCTGTCTCGCAGAGATACCGGCTAGAATCTAGGTCAAAGCAGCAGGCAGTATGATGCAGGACCTTGCTCGCACTTGGTACCAGACCAACCCCAGGGTTGGTACTACAGGGCAAACTTGGAAGGCTTTCAAGAAGCTTTTCAAGGAAAAGTTCTTCCCTGATACTGCACTTGGCGCGTTGGAGACGCAGTTTGAGAACCTGGTTTAGAGGAACCAGACCGTAGAGAAGTACACCGGGGAGTTCTACCGCCTGGGCAGATTTATGGAGGGCCTTAACGAGACAGCAAAGGCTAGGAGATTCAGGAAGGGTTTGGTTAAGGAAGTCAATTTCTTAACCAAGAGCAATAGGAATACTACATTTGAGGAGATTTTGATGGGAGCTATGGCAGCAGAAGATGATCTGGAGCTGAAGCAGAAGAGAGGCCGTGATTCCTATACAGCTGGCAGCCGTGGAGGACTGGCCAAGAAGCCCCACTTTCAGCAGCAGCATCAGCAGAGGTCTTTCCAACAGTAGAGGCCATTCCAGCAGGCTCGGCAGAGACAGGGTCAGCAGGCACCGAGGTAGCAGCAGGCCACTACTTGTGACTTCTTTAAGAAGCCAGGGCACAGGTGGAGTGAGTGCAGGAAGAGGCTAGGCAAGTGCCTACTCTGTGGTTCATCAGAACATCAGTTGAGGGACTGTCCTGAGGCTTTCGGGCGTAAAGGACAAGGAGCAGGAACCAAGGTACCAGTGGAGCAGCAGAAGGGACCCTTACCGACTCAGCAGCAGAAGTTTGTTCAGCACCAGCAGCAGACTAGAGGGGGCCAGCAGGGGCGAGCTTTCGCCATGGCAGCAGAGGATACCGAGGCAGTAGGCGATCTGATTGCAGGTTCTGTTCTTATCGACTCTTTTTCCGTATTCGCATTATTTGATTCGGGTGCTTCCCATAGCTCTTGTCTGTATCTTTTGCCATTAGACACCAGCTTTCTTCTGAACCTTTGCCTAGGACTTGCAAGATCACGACTGGGGGCGGTATTATCCTCGTCAGTGATGTTTGCAAAGATCGAAGAGTAGTTTTGGGAGGCCGAGAACTGGATGTGAGTCTGCTCGTAATGCCACTACCGAACTACACTATTGTACTTGGTATGGATTAGTTGAGCAGGCATCATGACAGTATAGATTGTCGCAGGGGTAGAGTTCTTTTCAGCAAGCCAGGAGAGCCAGAGTTCGAGTTCACCAGGCGGGAGTCAGAGTAGAGCAGCGGAGTTTCCTGCGGAGCTTCAGTAGAGGAGCAGAGTGTGCCACATCCACTGATAGCTGAGTTTATGGATGTGTTTCCGAAGGAGTTGCTAGGGTTACCTCCGGACAGGGATGTGGAGTTCTCTATAGACTTGATACCTGGCACAGAGCCGATATCTCAGCATGTTTATAGAGTGAACAACAGTGAGCTAGTGGAGCTGAAGAAGCAAGTGGATGAGTTGCAGGACATGGGCTTCATCCGATCGTGTTCTTCACCATAGGGTACGCCAGTACTCTTTGTAACGAAGAAGGATGGGTCGGTAAGGATGTGTATCGACTACAGGACACTCAATAGCCTCACGATCAAGAACAAGTACCCGTTGCCGAGGATCGATGACCTGTTCGATCAGCTGAGCGCAGCGAAGGTATTTTCTAAGATTGATCTTAGGTCAGGATATCATCAGGTTAAGGTGATGCAGGAGGATATCCCGAAGACAGCTTTCAGGACTCGGTATGGCCAGTTTCAGTTCATGGTAATACCATTTGGGTTAACTAACGCCCCGACGGTATTCATGAACTTGATGAACAAGATGTTCCACCAGTACTTGGATAAGTTCGTGGTGGTGTTCATCGATAACATTTTGGTTTATTCGAAGACCACAGAGGAGCATGAGGAGCATTTGAGAATGGTTCTGGAGACTCTTAGGAAGGAGCAGCTTTAGGGTAAGCTCTCGAAGTGTGAGTTCTTCTTGGATCGAGTTGATTTTTTAGGTCATGTGGTGACTGGAGATGGGATCTCAGTTGGCCCGAAGAAGATCAGAGCAGTTGAGGCATGGACAGTACCAAGTTCAGTCGCAGAGATCAGAAGCTTTCTGGGATTGGTAGGATTCTACAGGAGGTTTGTTCAAAATTTCTTCCAGATTGTAGAGCCATTGACTAGGCTGACCCGGAAGGACGCTGAGTTTGTCTGGTCAGAGGAGTGTCAGGTTGCTTTTGATTAGCTGAAGAAGCGACTGATGACAGCCCCCATTTTGACGTTGCCATCAGGATCAGGCGGGTTCACTATCTACAGTGACGCCTCAGAGAAGGGTTTGGGTTGCGTCTTGCAGCAACATGGAAAGGTGATTGCCTATGCATCCAGGCAGTTACGTCCGTATGAGAAGAACTACCCTACCCATGATTTGGAGTTGTCGGCAGTTATCTTTGCTCTGAAGCTGTAGAAGCACTATCTATACGGAGAGCTTGTGGAGATCTTCACAGACCACAAGAGCTTGAAGTATGTGTTTACACAGAAAGAGCTCAATATGAGGCAGCGCAGATGGTTGGAGTTGATGAAGGACTTCGATATTTCATTGCAGTACAATCCAGGGAAGGCCAATGTGGTTGCCGATGCCTTAAGTAGGTATCCGATAGCTATGTGTTTGACGATAGATCGTCACCTATTAGCAGATTTAGAGAGTTTGGGGATCGAAGTGATCGTACCAGGAGTTCAGATATAGATGTGGGGCCTGCAGATTCAGTCAGACTTGATGGAGAGGATCAAGTTAGCTCAGTTCGACGATGTTACTCTGCGATGTATCCGAGAGCAGGTTCGAAAAGGATTGGCAGATGTGGAGTTCGGCATTGCGGAGGACGGCACATTGAGGCATGGTTCCAGACTATATGTGCCTAGCGGAGAGCTTCAGGAGCAGGTTATGCAGGAGGCCCATCGCTCTCAGTACACTGTGCATCCAGGTGCCAATAAGATGTATAGCGACTTAAAGGAGCATGTATGGTGGTATGGGATGAAACGGGAGGTAGCACGCTTCGTAGCCAGGTGCCTAGTCTGTCAGCAGGTTAAGGCGGAGAGGCAGAGGCCAGGAGAACTGTTGCAGCCATTGCCCATTCCGGAGTGGAAGTTGGAGTACATCATGATAGATTTTGTTTCTGGATTGCCGCATTTATCAGGAGGGAAAGACGCAATTTGGGTCATCGTGGACAGGTTGACCAAATCGGCCCACTTTTTGCCATTCAAAGTGGGGACATCTACGGAGAAGCTAGCAGAGTTGTATATGAGACAGATTGTCAGGATACATGGAGTTCCGGTGAGCATTGTCTCGGATTGGGATAGTCACTTTACTTTCTATTTCTTGCAGAGTTTACAGACTAGTTTGGGCACACAGCTCAAATTCAGTACTGCATACCACCCTCAGACGGACGGACAGTCGGAAAGGACTATTCAGACTCTCGAGGACATGCTACGGACTTGTGTTTTGGATTTTGGAGGATCACGGGAGGATCACCTGCACTTGGTAGAGTTTGCATACAACAGCAGTTACCAGGCCAGCATTGGTATGTCACCATTCGAGACGTTGTACGGTCGTAGGTGTCATACTCCCTTGTCTTGGGATAATGTTGGAGAACGAGCTTTACTGGGACCTGAGATGGTTGTGGACACAGCTGAGAAGGTAAAGATCATCAGGGATCGACTTCGCGTGGTGTAGGACAGACAGCGGCATTGGGCCGACAGCCACCGAAGACCTTTGCAGTTTGAGGTATAGCTTAGACTTAGGATTAAAATCTTATTTGTTTGTGTTTTGTTGATTGTGTGATTATTTTTGTTGATAATTGAGACCATGCTTGTGCTAGGTTGGAGATATGGTATTCTTGAGGATTTTACCGACTCAAGGCACTATTTGTTTCGGTGGAGGAGGGAAGCTTAGCCCACGCTATGTCAGACCTTTCGTTATCAGCGGAAGGGTCGGTGACATATCATACAGACTGGACTTACCTTCTTCCTTAGCAGGAGTCCATAATGTATTTTACGTATCGCAGTTGAGACGGTATGTGGCAGATCCTAGCCATGTACTGGACCATTCTGAGATTGAGGTGGGACCTACTCTCAGTTATCCAGAGCAGCCTGTTGAGATTCTGGATTGACGGGAGAAGGTGTTGCGGAACCAGTCGATACCCTTAGTTCGCGTAGCTTGGAAGCATCACTCTCGAGGAGAGTCCACCTGGGAGAGAGAGGATGAGATGCGCGAACGATATCCCTATCTTTTCCAGTCTTGAGGTATGATTTTATTCTTTCTTAATCATGCATTTTTGTCTTTAATTTCGAGGACAAAATTATTTTAAGGGGGGTAGATTTGTAACATCTATTTTTTTCATAGAAGGGTATTTTAGTCTTTTCAGCCTTTTTGACCTTTGTGTGATTTCCTGAATATGTTGACTCTTGTTTGTGCTAGCAACTGGTTTAACCCTAGTGGACTTGTATAGGGGCCTAAACTTGCATTAGAATGTTTATTTTTATTTTTAGAATTTAATTTGTGTATTAGAATATTTTTAAGGCTTTTAATCATTTAATTAGCCTTTTTGCATGTAGGCCTTTGAGCTTTTTGACTTGGGCCCATTTTTACTTGAGAAAGAGTTGGCCTAAGTGAAACCCTAACCTTAGAGAACCCCACTTGGCTGCCCAACAGCAGTACCCCCTCCCATTGTTGCATTCACTTGTAGTTTGTAGCCTCCTCCAAGAAACCCTAAGAGATCCAACTCTCCAAAACACCTTTTTCCTTCATCCGGAGTCCGTTTCTTCCCAAACGAACTCCGTTGCGTTCATCGAGGAGAGAAGGATCTGCTGGACCATTTCTAGAGTGGAGACGGAAGGTTTTGCTGGAGAAAAATTGGCCGACACGACAACCGAGGAGCCCCGATCATTGAGTTTTGACACTCAATAGGTAAAACTCTAATCTACTATTGCAAATATGGTTTTTTCTTTATTTTTGCATCCATATAACTGCCCTAGCCTTGCACACAAAATTTGGTTGGATTTCGACTCCGTTTGATGGAGGTATCGAGCCCGTGTCGGTCCCTTACGGCACGTGTTCGATGAAATGCCGCTTAAGATAGAAAGTTGTTATTTTTCATTTTTGTCTTCATGGATGTTTACATAATATGATTTTAATAAACTTTCGTGAAGACGAATTTGGGTTTGACATCGTTTCAGCGGTGTTTCGGGCAACGGACGCACGTGCACGGATCCCGTGCACGAGGCCGTGCGTGCCCTGCTGTTCGCATGTGATTGCGCAATGCACAGAGCGTATTTTTGCGTGAAAATTTGTGAGCACGTGGGGGCAACCTCTGCCCTCATGTTCGTAAAATATCATGACTGTTCGTTGAGCGAGCGCAGAGATATCGTGCGTGCACCGCTCAGCTACTGTGCATTCAGACTTTCGTTTTTGTCGCAGAAATGGACTTCGTGCGCACACACGACACAGCAAAGACCCGTTCCAGGACTTGAAACATGTTGAACTAGACCTAGAAGACCTGTAGGACGAATCCCAAGTCACGGCGTGGCCCGACGAGGGAGCAGCGAGGCCGGCACCACGCGCACGAGGGCGTGCGGGCGCGCGCGCGCACAGCAGGCCGCACGGGTGCGTGGGTCTGCGTGCGCTATTTCGGGCAACTTGTCACCATGTCATCGTGTCTTAGACCTACCCCAGGACCCCCCAAGCTACGTTCACGAGCACGTAGCGTTTCGTTGCGTGTGCGGCGCTCAAACGAGCGAGAACGCACGCGTACCACGCGGTATCGGAAAATTCCGATACGCGTTCTGTGGACACGACACGGACACGATTTCGAACCTGAGAGTACCCGAGCATATCACGTAGGTTGAGACCAGCATGTAAGCCGAGTTTCCCGGGTTGATTTGGTGTATTTTGCGTTTTGAGTCATTTTGTCAAAATTGGGTTTTTCGGGTTCAAAGTTTTGAATATAAATGTGATTTTTCGATCCTTGACTTTTTAGTCCGTATTTTCAGAATTGTTAGTTCATATATGATAATTAGAACTTGCGAGAAGTGATCTGCGGAATCATCACCTATTTGTTTGCCTTTTTCCAAGCATAATCGGGTTTTCATTTAATTGAAAAAATTGAGATTTATATGATATTTCGATTTTTAGTTGATATGTGATATTTTGATTTCCAGCGTTTTAGCTTCTAAATTCTGAGTTTACAGGACTTATATGATATTTCAAATATGTGAGAATCAACTTTTGGCTTTGTTTCACAATTTTCCATCATTTTATGGACATATGTGTTTACTATATATAGCTTTATGCATATATCTAACTATATATATATGTTTAACCCCGTTGAAACCCATGGAGAATGGGTCGAGGGGGAATTATTCCAGATTTTAGGCTTTCTAAGTATCACGCATCATTGCGTATCTTTCCATTTGAGCTTTTGTATACTTATATATATATATATATATATATATATATATATATATATATATATATATATATATATATATTTATATATATATATATATATATAAAATATATATATATATATATATATATATATATGTATATAATAGTATAGTAATTTGGTTAATACCATGATTATGTTTGAATGATTTTAATCTCAGATTTGACCCTTATTTCAGTAAGCACCAGTACATATACACGCACACACCATTTTTGTTAGATTTGGGTTTGGATTGTATTGTATATACACATGTGTGTATATACCTATATGTATATATATATATATATTTGCTTGTTAATTCTCTTAGAATAGATTGTAGTTGTGTACATGACTATAGGAGCCCTAGGATAGATTTGGTTTGTCATCTCGAGCTTAGTTTAGTCGAATTGGCCGACAAGTTGACCAAATTGAGAAAAATCAACTTTGGGTCAAACTTGATCCAATTAAACTCAAACGAACTCCGAATGACCTGAAATTTTGTGTATGACCTAAAAATTAGTAGACGGACCAGTTAACCCAGGTTTGACCAGGTTTGACCAGCATTGACCAGGTTTGACCAGAGATGACTGAGGGTTGACTTTGACCAAAATGGACCTAGAAGCATCTGGTCTTGCATGATAGCTATTTATTTTGATATTGTGGACTTGGTTGTGACATGTGTGTATTTTAAATAGGTTTACATTGCCCCAGTTTAGTTACACCTCATCATCAGCAGTTCGATTTGTCAGGCGAGTACATTCTCTGATCTTTTCATACTTCTTTGGATATGTTCTCTTGCTATAGACTAGTATACTTGATGCTGACACGATGTTCACACGGATTAGTACTCTCTGGATCTTTCCATGCGATATTATCCTCTCGGATACATCGAGTATGTCATGTTCATGTACTTTATCATGGCCATCATGTAATCCATTTATTCATATTTATTCATGTGCACTCATATGTTATTCATGTACACTAATGACTATATGAGCTCCATGTATTCAGTAGTTGATATCCATGTGCAATAACATAACATGTATTGATCCTTGTGTATTGATTGGGGACTGGGAGAGTGCAGTTGGTTATGTGATCATTATCCTCAGTAAGTATCCATGTGCACTCCATAGCTATATCCATGTGCAACCCAGACCATTTACATAACCAATTCATGCTCTGATTCACGTAGAAGGTTATATTTTCTATTGTCATATTATATCTCATTTTATAGTCTCTCTCTCTCTTGTTGATTTCTTTTACAGCGATTCATGTATAGTTTTCTATAGCTTGCTTTATATGTCCATTCCTGCTATGAACTGTTGTGAGAGATATGTGCTCGTTCCGTCCTGACTAGACATGTTGAAAATTTTACAGGTATTGATGAGGAGTACTGTCCTACCTATTATGGCATTGGCTTAGATGACACTGGCGACGTGGACCCTCAGGAGGATCCCACAGTCGCTGAGGATTTGCCTATAGTCTAGCTGAGACTTAGTTCCTTATTTGTATTTTCTATTTGAGACTTTATTACTTGTACATTTGTACTTAAGATTTATTCTGGTGGTTTACACCTAGACTTTTATCTGTGACTCTCTTGAGATTCATTCTTCTATTCCATCTTAGTATTGTGATTGAGTTAATATTATTACTCTCCATTCAGAGTTCATTTTAGACTGTGTTAGATACTGTGACTCAGGACAGCGTTCTACCGCCGATACTGCGGCGTAGGCTGGGCGTTCGTTACTTCTCGTGCCCTTTCACTGGGTGCGGGTCGTGACAAAACGTACCACCGTGCACCTATTATTGTAATATTGCCACCCCCGGGCACCATCCAATAAACTCCCGACAAACCCCAAAGGGCTGCTGGGGTTTTTCAACATCAGCAGGGTATAGCCGAAATGGCATACAAATCGGCTAGGCAAATACGGCTCCAGGTAGCAGTAATTCTTGTTTCGATAAACAAAATGGGAAGGACGGATGCTCTGCAGCCAATGGAACCCCCACGATGCCAAAGTAATGGCATCCTCTAGCTCCGTATCTGCCTCACAACCATCAAAAGTGGGAGCGACCTTGATGATCTCCCATCCTTAAAGATATGACAGAACCCTCCTACAAACAGGCACACCTATATGCAGCCATTTCTACCTGTAGAAACGACGGATGAAGGCATCACCATCCTCATGCTCCTCAGCCGACCCAGGCGTCATTACGTTCGAGTGATGCAGAATTAGCCACCTCATCAAATAATAGAAGGGAAACTCCGTACGAAGGAAATTGTCCCTCTTGCCTTTCTCACCTATTATGTTATCTGTGAATTCTCTCAAATCCCCCTTCAGGTTGCACACCATGGCAGGAAGCAGGGCCAGAGGACATCCAAAAACTAGCTTCACAGCCGACAAAATGAGGTTCCTGGATACCCTCTCCAAGGAATGAGAACCACCGGCAAACACATGGTCCCGAAGCCATAGCATCAGGAAAGAGGCCAACATGGACTTGGGGGACATTTTATGAGCACAGTGCTAGAAGCAGCTATAGATGTGCTCAGACGGCTCCCGATCCTCGTTTCATCGGTGTTTCTCTCATTAAGCCTGGTCATCTCGGCAAGCACCTCAGTCTCGGTGAGCCCCTAAGGAGTCGTGAAACGAATCTTCAAGCGATCCGCTAAGTCTTGCTTGAAGACATATTCCCTCCAAGAATTCACATGGGGCTGCGCCTCGCCTTTCTCCCTCTATTAAAACAGGTAATGATGGCTCGCGACCTCCTTGAAGACTGCCATCGTCTCTGAGTTCTTTACTTCTAATGCCAAAAACTTCTTATTTGTGGGAAAATACTCTTCGTAGGGTTCATACCCTCAAGGAAGCTTCGAGACCTCATGCATCTCGTGAAGCGCCAATCCTAACTCCCCTACGGGAGTGAAAAAGGTGCCAATATGAGTATTATACATCTCCAGGAGAGCAAGGAACATATGCATATTCAGGTCTATGCCTGCCTGAGTAGCATGAACAGTAGCAGTGAGACCAATCTTCTGGTGGTCGGTCCTGAACTTTGTCAGAATCCAAAGGGTCAGTTTGTCCCACTTCTGCACATAGTGGCACCAACCCTCGACCCGAAACTCTCCCTTCGGATACGATACTTGGCCTCTGCCAGATGATTGACGAAGGTTGAAGCATTAAACACAAAGTTATCGATGGGAATATCACTGTAGATACCCCTGAGATGTAAAGTTCGCCAGTAATAGGAGGTTCCGGCTCGTGTGGCGGTCAAGGTATCCCTCTAGTTTGAGGATGTATCGCTCCTTACGGTGCTAGTCACAGCCCCTCCTTGAGAAAGAGTGAGCTCCCACTTCATCCTTCGCTTCGAAACAAGGCTACGGAAGGCCGTCAAGGGCAACTGGCGCTCTGTTTGCTTAATATATATGTTCACATCCTTAGCCTTGAAAAACAAGTCTTCCTTGATCTTCAGTACTTTCACCTCGGTGGAAGTCAGACGGTCTCCGAACAAAAACTCGGGTTTCAGAAAAGACTCATTCTCAGATTCAACAGATTTGAGTCTCCCCATTTCCATCATACGCTGAAGAAAAACATGGTACTGGTCACGAATCTGGGCCATCCCCTCTGGAGGCTGATACAATATAATAGCCGCCTTGGCTAGGTCCACGACCTCTTCATTAAAGTCCACACCCAGCTGACGGAGTGCATGGTCCAAGAGGACTTCGTTCAGCAGGGGAATGGTCATCGATACTGTCACACAAAATAAAATAAAGCCATCAGACAAAGGATCAAAAGAACTTAGAAGTCCAACATGAGCATCTGAGCCGCATCATGACTTCTGGCACATCAACCGGGCCGAAACCCAGGTGCAAAAGATGGAGCCCCGACAAAGGCACACAGGATCAAAGTCCAGGTGCATTGCAGAGGAAGCTTCGGCATAATCTGGACCTAAGTCAATGCGTGTCAGCAAGTGAAGCTTCGACACATCATAAGGACCTAAGTCAATGCGCATCAGCTAAAAGGGCTTCGGCGCATTATCCGGACAAAAGTTAATACGCGTCAGCAGAAGAAGCTTCGGTGCATCATCAGGACCTAAGTCGATACGCGTCAGCTAAAAGGGATTTGGTGCATCATCAGGACAAAAGTACATACACGTCAGCCAAAACACATCGACATGAGGCAACTCATCTACAGTCGGGTCACCCCAACATCACTGCAACGAAGACCAAGGCAAGAGAACACCAACCGAACACCTCTGGGCGAACGTCGACGTGTGTCGCCAAAACAATGGGGGTGTCCTCCGTATCATCCTCCATGGGCTCCTTGCTTCGGCCCCTTCCTCGGCGAGCAGCACCACGGGGAGTCTTGGGAGCCATTTTTTAAAAGGACTAAAGGTTCTCGAAGAAAAAGAAGAAAAGAGCTATGAGGAAGAAGAAAGCTTTGGCAGAAAGTAGAAGACTCTCTCTCCTCATAGCTGCCTATTTATAGGCTTGGCCTCTTATGTAAACCAATGAGGTATGACATCAGCAATCAGTCGCTTCGGGTCTCATGAAACCGATGGCTTCTTATCTTCAAAAGATCATCATTAATCTTTCCTGAGATCGAGGCGTTATCTCTTCAGAAGAAGCATGCGGCCTAGCAATATGCTTCTAAGCAACAAGCATCCCCACAGTGATGCACAGAATGACTATGCGCCAAGAAGAGCCATGCGCCTAGGGGAAGGGCATGCGCCCTGAGGCGTTACTTCCCATGCTTCTTGTTCAAAGTCTTCCAAAATCTGACAAAAAGTTTTGAAAACTTTGAAGGGAGTCTTGTAGAAGCATGGAATTTTTGGCACATCTATAGGCCAAAATTCCTATGCACTTAACACTATGCGGCTAGACTCAAACATGCACCAGGGAGTTCAAGCAAAGTACATGGCACAACAAGAGACAACAAAAAGTATATACATCAAAGCAAGGCTTTTATTTCATATGAAAGTCTATTACATGTCTAAAAAAAGGCTTTACAAATGAGAACTTCTACAAAAAGAAAGATCCTAAAGCTCCAGCCAGGTGCAGCAACTGCCATGCGCCCCATGCCAGGCGCATTATCCGTCAGGCGCATCACTCTGATGTCTCATCCAGGCGTATTATCTCGTCATTATAGCGCAGGCGCATCAGAGCCAATCAGCCTTGTCTAGCAGGAGGAGGAGCTCTCCTAGCCTGACAAAGATCGCAGCACGACGCCCTAGTCTTCGGAAGCAACATACACACTCGACAACCTAGGGCTCTTCCAGCATAACAAAAATCAGAGCACGACCGCCCCGATCTTTGGATGCAACAAACAACTTCAGTCTGCATCGGAATACGACGATCATGATATATGGATACAACAGGCACTTTCATAGGCTTGTACAAAAACAGGGCCGATGGCGAAAGAACAAACTCGGTGCATCTTAACCTTAAGAAGGTACTCGTCGTCAAAACTTCTTCTAATATGGAGTTCGACGGTTCGCCAAAGTAGAGGGCCAGTCGAGTTCATCCCCATTTTGGAACGACAAGTAAAGAATGGAAAATAGCAACCCTTCATGCGGCTATTTATACAAACCGAACAGCCCACAACCATGCCCCAAGTGAAAGGCACTCCGACTTTCGCACAATAAATTTGCATTCACGGCAATGAACTTGTCTTTTCGTATTCTGCTAAAAAAATACAGCCATTAACGCGTACAAGAACTCAACAGATTGGCCAAAGAAGATACGACACATGGCAGATGTGTCGTCGACATTATGAGCCCCTACTGATGCGCCAGTAGGATATAGACCCATGCGTCCAAATCGAAACTAACTAATGCACCCTCTTCAAACTGATCACCATCAAGTATTTAATGCTGAAAGATAAAGGCGGCAATGCATTCCAAATACCAGTCCTTTGCAGAAAATGAAGAGCCGCTGATGTTAGCACCATCATTACACCTTGGGTCGGCAACAACAGCCACGTGGTCGACCGATCATTCGTATGCGCCTCGTGGCCATGCACCCAGAAGATAGCCTATGCCCCAGTGGTCATACACCCCCTCAGCTCACTTTTGATCTCAAGCAACAGAAGACTAAGCACTGCATGCACCTCAAAAGACATGCGCCTGGACTTGTTCATGGCTCCTAAAAGTTATGAGACCAAGTCGCCATCCCTGCGCCCGATCCTAGGCGTATCCTGTTACAAAGCTCTACATGTACCTCAGAAGCCATGCGACCAGACTTGTTTATGATGACAAAAAATCATAGGACTAAGTCACCTCCATGTGCCCGATCCTAGGCGCACTTCGATAGATCACTCTCCTCCAAAACTGAGATCTTTGAGCCACAGGCATACGCCACACGTCCTTTTACTCAGTTCTATTCAAAGAATGGGTGCTAACCATCTAAGATCTCAACAACAACCAAATCTCAGCAACTGCTACGTGTCAGCTCTTCCGCAGCCCGACGAAGTAGTTCGAGTAGATTCTACTACAACTCGAGGTGCATCATACATACACCCCCGCCAGCATCAGCCACGTGGCATTCCCACGTCCAGGCGCATCTGATATATACGCGCGTGAGTAGCCAGCCTGCTATCTATAAATAGAAGGATCACTCCTTTATGAGACAAACGGACAGAGGGAGAGGTATTTACAGACAGACTGTTATATCCCCATACAGAGGCTAGAAGAGACACTCAATGCCCACTTTTCCTCATAACGCTCCAGCATCCAGAGCAACCCAAACCTTCAGAGAGTTCAAAATTGTCGTCAGATCGTCAACGGAGTCAACATATTACTACTTGCTCCATCGATACTGTGTCCAGATAAAAATAAAAGTGTACTCTGAAGACTACATCTAAGTCCTACATTGTATTCTGTTATGCTTGTAATTAAAAATATCAATCCCAAAGAGTTTTAATAAGAAACACGGAGAGATTGGTCTTCAAAGTTAGGTCGAAGATATTCTGACTGTGCAATGGCACAATACGTGTGGCGGCTGTTCAGGCACATCTCCGGGGATTTCGACGATCTGTGGTGCATGCAGGCAGTTTTTATGGATTGTCAGGCCTTAGCGAACTTGTCAGAGTTTGTTGATAGAAGTTCGAGGTAAATTTCGAGGATCAAATCTCAAAAACTCATTTGGTATCGGTATATATATATATACACAGGCTTGGAGTAATTTCAAAGAGTGATCCGAATTAAATTTTGACTGGGATTTGATTTGATTGGATGACAAAATGATAAAGAATCAAATGGGATTTGATTTGACAAAAAACATTGGAGATTGGATTTAGTTTGATTCGTAGAAAATATAAAAAATTCTTTTCCTTCAGCGACTTGGGTTCGGGCAGATGAAGAAGGAACAGTGCACGACACTGTTCACTTCTTAGATTTTTTAACATAAATACATATATATATATATATATATATATATATATATATATATATATATATATATATATATATATTATATATATGTCTATATATATATATATATATATATATATATATATATATATATACATATATATATAGACATATATATATATATATTTTTTTTTTATATATATAGACATATACATATATATATATATAGACATATACATATATATATATATATATATATATATATATATATATATATATATATATATATATATATATATATATATATATACATATATATAGACATACACATATATATAGACATCTACACACATATATACATATATATATATATAGACATATATATATATATATATATATAGACATATACACACATATATATATCCTAGTATCCCAAAATTATTACAATTAAAATAAAATATTATAAATATATATTATATATAAGAAAATATTTTTTGTACCTATTACATAGTAAAACTCTAATTATTTACATATATAACCTAAATAATCCTAGTAATATTCCCTAAAGCTACAAATGTATCAAAATAAATATTTTGAAAATATTATTACAAAGGAATTCTACATATTTTATTTTATGTTAAAAAGTATTTCTCTAGTATAGTAATTTCTATTGTTATTATTATTATTATTATTATTATTATTATTATTATTATTATTATTATTATTATTATAAAACATAAAATACTTTCAAATCCTTTCCAAAAATAAATAAAGATTAAAATATGGAAAAGATAACCATAATACGATTTACTAATTTGTAACCAGCTAAATATTAAAATAAATAAATTTAGAGAGATCTATAGCTAATAAGCTAGTCATGGCAAACGGCCCAACTAGCCATGCCATATTTTGTAGTCAACCTACATAACAAAACTTAGCCATGACTAAGATTATTTTTATAAAGATATTGTCTTAAAATAATAAAAATCAAAAAATTATTTTTTAAGCAAAATAGAAATTTTTTGTGAAAATTTGGGGGTTTACATCCTACCCAACTTATAATAATTTTGTCCTCAAAATTAAAGCTAAAGCACGAAATGAAAGACAGAAGAAAGAGTTGAGCGTGAAGATCGTGTGACGATTTTTGTGCAGACGAGAGAAACGGTTTCGTATGTCGTCCCCGCGCTTCCACGTTTTGGCGGGGCACTACGATGACATACGAACCGAGGGAATAAAATAATTTATGGTACTTACAAGGGTTACAGTAGAGGTTTCTATCTATATAGGACATCCATAAATAATTATCTACTCCTTAGTCCTTACGTCCCTTCGTGTTTCAATACCTATCAAGGTTTATACCATAAAATTCTAATTCATTCTATGTTCATGGTCATACAATGGTAAATTTAACTAAAATATCATACATGTATCTATGACACCTTGGGTTGGATGCCCCGTGGCGATTATACTAAAGGCTTGTCCTAAGTTTTGGTTGTTCCTTTGCTGCATGGCCTTCTCGTACTATACAGACTGTGGTGGTAGCAGTTGGCCGCTTGGATATTCAATGGCTACTCCCTATATCTGCTGCTACCTGAAGGATAATCTCGTGCTCGGTGTTGATTTGATCCGCAAATCATACACAATCACAACTTATAATGACAGTCCCTCCGAAGATGTCCTTTCTGACCGCAATAGTGGCAAGTAGGTAATTCTTTCTCTTGATATGGGTTAACTCTAGGCTGCTGCTGCATCAAAGAATGTCTTATGGGTCATACTGGATTAGTCTTAGCTGATACAACTGTCAAAGTAGCTCGTCATTGTTGTGCCTTCTTACTTATGGCCTCTTGTATCCTAGCTTCTGTCGAAATGGCTGCATAAGAAGCTCGTGACTCAGAACTTGTATATCACTGAAGCTCTATGCTCAACCGATTATGAAATCTCTTGGCCTTCTCTGACTCTGTCGAAACTAATCTGGGAGTAAAATGACTTAACCGATTGAACTCGACGTCATACTCGTCTACTGTCATACTACCTTACTCTAAGTGTAGGAATTAGTCATAAAGGCCGTCCTTGGCGGTGTCTGAAAAATACTTTTTGTTGAACAGCTCTTTTAATTCCTTCCAGGTCGAATTAAGTCTTAGTCGGTGCTTTTCTCCTATCCACCAATGATAGGCATTACCCTCGAATTGTAATCTAACCGCCGTCATTCATAGATTTGTAGACAACTATGAAGCACTGAAAAGATTTTCTACCTGTACTAGCTAGTTGGTAATTCCTATGGATTCTTCCGTGCCTTTAAAGGTTGGGGGATTCATGTTGCGGAATCTCTCGATAGTACCTACAGAGGCTTATGGTGCTCGGGTCAGGGCTGTCTCCAAACTCCTCATAATGAACTCGTTTTGCTGTATCTAGGCCTGCATTATGTCCTGAAAGAACTCGTTCGTCGGAGTCCCATCTGTCTGAGGCATGGGCTATTATGAGGGCATGTATGGCATCTGTGGAACAAACTGCTGGGTACCCTGTAGGCCATACGGTGGGGGATATGGTGGTGGATATGGATAGGGGTATTGTGGCGGGTATTATGGCGAATAATGAGGTAGATAATATGGAGGATGCTGGGGTGGATATTGTGGTGGATATGATGACGGATACTGTGGTGGATACTGGAGTGGAAACTGTTATGGAACCTGGGGTGGATAGGGTGGCGGGGGTGGTAGGTACTATTCTGGAGGTACAAGGTTTTAGGGGTATGTTTGTCCCCCTTCGGATGCAGAAACTTATTGCTGCTGCTGCGTAGTGGGTGGTATCAAAACAGGATGTGATGATGGTCCTGATGGTGCTGGTGTGGTTAGAGATATGGTTGGAGGTGGCTGATCCGTTGATCCCTCTAGTGTGGTTGAATCCCTAGCGGTAATAGCAAGAAGGGTAGCGAGACCACTACAAAGATTCATTCTATTGGCACGAAAATATATATTACATTTGAACAGAATCAAGCTAGATGCAAGACAACTAGTCACACGACAGTCTGAAAATTGAAGTCAAGGCAGGAGATAAAGCATACAGATGAGATCCTGATTTCTAATCTTATATGTAGGCTTGTTCGGTACAGTAATATAACCGAAACAATATTTTCTCGACCTGTATGGGCTACTACAAAAATATGTAACGCACTAATCCCATTATACGTATTACTAGTAATATATACATGCCAGCTGTACATATATACCCCAATATATGGAATGCATGTATACACACATAAACTGTAAGATAAGAGCTCCAGCTCATAATAATAATCCATGGTCACATCCAACAACTATATCTCATCCACAACGATAAATAAAAGAAATAACAAATCAAATATCTCAACTAAAATATAAAATAAAATATTTGTCAGGCGAAGACAAATCCACAATCGTGCGACTGAATAAAATCAAATAAAAAAAGTGATAAAGAAAAGCGACTACATAAGTGTCACCCTCATTTTCAGTATTTTCTCGTATTTTCTCGTATTTCGTATTTTAATCGTATCT
This sequence comes from Iris pallida, assembly GCA_029216955.1. Lineage (NCBI taxonomy): Eukaryota > Viridiplantae > Streptophyta > Magnoliopsida > Asparagales > Iridaceae > Iris > Iris pallida. Next base: position 422,086 of record JANAVB010019398.1, read on the forward strand.
GGATTTTTGCATGTATTTTTATTTTTTTCTCAACTTGTGGAATTTTGGTATTTCTCGTATTTTGGGTTTTGGCCTGGCTCGATTTTATGGGATGGTTCCGTTTGGTTCGGTTTTATGTACATTGGATCACCTTAGCCCTATGCTACACCCTCATCCCCACCACAACTCCCCCCTCATTAAAAACCCACCAACCTCCTCTCTCCTCATAACTTCCTCTATTAATTTTCTTCTTCTTCTTCTTCCCCTTCCTCTCCACACTCTCCACTCCCTTAGGCAAGTGCATCTTGCCACTTCATGAGAACCATATTCTCTTGGTCCATTTGCTAGATTAGGACATGGAGATCAACATTAGAACTTGCTATTTTGTGATTTGGAGCTTCCTTTGTTCTAGATCTAAGTTTAGCTATTTTTGGATTTTGTATGGTTTGATCTACTTGGGTTGGATTTTCATGGGTTTTGATGCTTCCATGTGGAAGAGCATTCAGTTTCACTCCAGTTAGAACTTTGGAAATCTAGATTTGGAGTTCGGATGACCAAGTTATGGTGTTTTGAAGTTTTGGGTTCACCCATGTGTTCTTGCTGTTTGGAGAAGACAGTGAGCAGTGTGCAGAGCTGCTTAGCTTACGCACACTGAGCTACACGTGCTCTTTAGCGCTGCGTACGCAGGCTTGAGTACGCTTCCTGTTGGAAGCGTGTCTCCTTGAGCGTGCGTGACTTTCACACACTGCTCCCTGTAGCGTGCGTGACTTTCACGTACACTGCCCCCTTGAGCGTGCGTGACTTTCACATACGCTGCCTTCCTGCGTGCGTGTTATAATGCGTATACATTCCCCCTGCGTGCGTGCTTTTGTGCGTACGCATCCCCTGACCCGTATTTTGATATTTTATTAGATATTTCATGCCCATTTTATATCCTTACGCCTTTTGTCATGAACTTGATTTTACTTAATATGTTGGAATGACTATGGTACATGGCTTGGTATGACAAGGAACTAGCATAACACGACAGTGACCCGTAGTGGTGCACTCCTGACATGACCAACATGACTTGATAGTAGCCCATGGCGGCGCACTCCTGACTTGACATGACTTGATAACTTAACTTGACCTGCCTTAACACCGTGGGTGGTTCTTCTTGCTTGCTTGTTAAATCCACTTGTCCTGTCTTGCATCATGTCTAGGAGGGGACTCCTGAGTACCACGGTCAGGAGTACCTACTGAAATGGACTAAGGTTAATAACTAGAATAACACAGTAGTCATGAAGAGATTGACACAGCTACAGGCAATCCCGTTACCTGGGCGCTCTTGGGATCTGTAGCCTGCCGTCGAGTAGGGCACATTTCCAGCGCACCGTCGAGTGTTGCACCCTCTAAGTCACCTAAGGGTACATTTGTCTTCTAGGCGATATACCCTCCTGAATTCAACCCTAATCTTTCGTCCTGGGTAGCCTGGATGGTCTGCAGGGCTTGTGGCTGTGGAACAATCTCACTGCATCTTGTTAGTAATTAGGCCTGTAATAACCCTAGTTAGTTAAAGTAGTAAGCCGTAGGATCTGCTTGGCCGTGATTGATTGAATGAGGTATAACCAGTCTAGTCATGTCTTGATCCCATACAAGATTGCTTCCTGTCTTGATTACTTACATTACTTATTTTGCCGATAAATGGTGGGAAACCAAGCTCTGTTCAGATGAAGGGTTACAACCCCGGTCCTTGTTTGGTTTACGGGTTGTAACCTGGCTATCGGAATAGTTCCATGGTTATCTCGTCGTATATCATCCTGACATGTTTTCGTAATTTTAGCTTTAATATTAGATTTTCTGTGCTGATTGCTGGCTTTTGTTCTTATTTCGTGGCCCCCTTGTGGCACTTGCTCTTTTTGGGGTTGACCCAGCTGGTTTTGTATGGCCAAATTTCGGAGCAGCTCCCGAGGATCTACCAAGCTTCCAGTCCAATGGTGGCGACTAGAAGGAACCCGGGCTACGAGTGGGTTTTCTATTTTGTTTCGCTCACTCTATTGTAAATTTATTCTTTTGAGGCGTTTAGCCGACGAGTACCTGTTAGCTCGATGCACTTTTACTTACTGTCAGCCTACGGGCTGTAAACATGATTAACAAATCCTAGGGTTGATCATGTATGACTTAAACTCTTGCTAGTCCTAACATTTTGACGACTACCTTCATGATCAGCTGATATGTAATATTTGGGACGCCTTTTATTGTATATTTAATGATCATACATCTTGTAATTATATTACTTGCTTGAGATTGAGGCAATAGGCATGACCTTAAGAGACTTTTGGCTTGTAGTAAACCCTCATATCTAGACAGCCGTGACCGTATAGTTGAGATGTATTCTATTTCAATATACGTAGCTGGCTATATCTGCCCCCGCTCTCCAGTATTCTGGTTCTGGGCGTGACAATAAGTCCATCAAGTTAGAAAAAAATTAAATAGGCTCCGATGGTGAGACCTCCTCCGCTACAAGGGATGAGTCTAGTCTAAAATCGTACTCTTTGGGATACTGCTCGTTATTTATACATAGAGAGATAACTAGGTCCTCAAAGGGACGTAACAAGATACATAATATCATGCTATATAAACTGTCAAAATAGGTAAATAAATGTGTAAAGACTATCCTAGACAACAAATATGCAAAAGGGGATCCTAACCGTCTATAGTGCAATTAGAAGACAACTTTCACACACATGGGTGGGATTTAAACTATGTGTACATGTACTGTCATCCAGTCATCTGTATCCGACCGTAACGTCCAAAAAGTAAGAGGGTATCTGTAAATTATATCTCGCCATATTCCATCTGAAGATAATGTTTTATCTATTTGGATTTCCAAACGTACTAGTGATTGTCATCTTCCAAGATTCCCACACTAAGCAAGTCATGTCCATAACATGTTTAGTTTTGTAATTACTTGAGTCTCTATATCCTAATCATAGCAGTTACGGTAATTTATCAGTCATACAACTTATTACATATTGTTAGTCAGTCAAATGTGTAAGTCGTACCCCTAGCAAAATATCTCAAATCGTGTAATATGAGTGTCTTGGCCAAAGGAGTTATAAGGATATCCCACAATAAGAAGGTAGTCCGTTAAAACTAAATCAATATGCATACAATAAAAAAAAGCAACGAAAAATAAATAATATAGTCGCTTGTACCCATGTATGACTTGGACGCAGAGTTATAACATATGAAGCAAAACCAATATGAAACAAAATAAATAAATGCTAAAAATAACTACAACAAACAGTAAATATAGCAAGGTATACTTGCCTGGTGGTTGTTAGGTATTTTGACGATATCAAGTAGATAAAATAAACAAGTCAGGAGAAGAGAAAACGTCTTCGGATGTTGAAACAAACATCACCAATGTTTTTGAAATAAAAGAAATGACTAAGATTGACTACACATAAGTCCAATTCTGGACAGAGGAGCAAAATTGTAATTTTAGGTTAAAACAGTATCCACCGTTGGACCCACTTTGTACCAAAAAACATGCCAAAATATATGGTCTCTAAAGTCATCAAATTATATACCTACAAGTCCAGTTTTTCAATATGAACTCAACAACATGTCTAATTTTGGATTCAAATAAGCCATGCACAAAATTGTTCGTTGAATCGGATCGTTGTCTGCTAAAATGGTGATCCGGTCGACTGTCTCGGAATCGAAAAAAACTTTGCTCACGGGACCAGAAAAATGATGAGTTCAATGGTGCAACTTTCGGCACGATGTGACAAACTTGCACAATGTAATTAAGATTTTTGGAAAGTGGCCGATATGATGTTCTTAGACGGATACGGGTCGAAATCGACGCGCACACGCAACCAATTCGAATTCCATTAAAGGACATGTTTGCAAAGTTCGTACCCACGACGCCCTCAATTTGCGACCAAGTCGTTCGGTTTGTCGGGACGGACCCCGTATCGAAAACTGTTTGTTTTAGAAAACTATTTTTTAGTCATTTTGGAACTAATTTAAAACAAGAAATAATTGACAAGAAGTAAAACTAAAAGTACAGTTTTGCTCTCGATTAGGTTGTCTAAAGGTCTATTCAAGTGGATTTCAAAAATACCTAGTATCCTGATAGAAAACATACTTCCAAACGGGGCAATGAGAGATATCATCATCAGTGACCAATACAGAGGAACCTTGTGGAATGTGTCTTGATAACGATAGGTTTATAGCAGCCCTTCTTGCGGGTCATTATCAAGACACATTCCACAAGGTTCCTCTGTATTGGTCACTGATGATGATATCTCTCATTGCCGTAAGATCCTCTCGATATAACCTATTTTGCCACAGTTATAGCAGCCCTTCTTGCGGTCCATAGTTGCAAGATCCCAAGAACTCCCACATGTCCTTGCTTGTGACTTGAGTATTTCCTTTCCGTATGAACCCACCAATACGAACTCCTGTGATGGTTTAACTTGCCTACGCTGTACCTCCCCATTCAACAACCTACTATTGACTGCCTCTATTAGGACAACTTCATCTGGTGTAGAATTGCTCACCGGTATCACAAATGTCCCTTAGCCTTTCGGTAGAGAACATCAAAGCAGTAGAGCCTGAAGCTCATCAATTACAGTCTTCATTAGAGACAACTAATTAATGATACCTTGAATCTTGTTCATATGTTGTTTTATTGGTGCACCCTCCATGTACTTTGAGTTGACGAGTTGGTAAATAAGGAACACCTTATTGCCAGTCGTCTTCCTTTCATACAACGAATGCATATTCTTCGACAATGCTTTTGACAAACTCTCCATAAACACGTGGTAAAATACCGAGTCGTCCAACCATTGGCGGATGAATCCAACATCCTTCTGATCCAGTCGATTATAGTCTTCATGAGATTTGTCTGATGGCTTTACGTTGTCGCCCTCTAACGACCAACGCAAGTCCTTACAACAGAGTAGGTCCTCCATCCTTGGCTTCCAACTTGTTAGTTTTCTCCTATGAGGGAATCATAAGAGTGTTTATCTGCTCCATAGACATGGTTTGCTGAACCCTAAAACCTCATATACCAAATGTTTTATCATACAAGAACGAACGAACCTCGTTCTGATCCCAGATGTTGGAAATAGAATACGTCCTACAAGTGCTTTGATAACGCGTTTAAGATGTTGCCACACCGAAAACTTAGGTGAACCCACCTGAAATAACCAACCTTCGTCTAATGAACAACAAGCACAAATAAAGACATGTATATGGTCGTGACTACGTCACCTGGATAAATTCTAATCTATATAACTCAGATGAAATTACAAGATTGATAAAACTTAATGTTGGACCCTTTGTCCTAATATGTTCAACCACCTAACCACACTCATAAAGAAAAAACAAAGATTACAATAAAACCACTCACCAACCTGTAGCAATCTTCCTAACCCATAGCAATATATATTGGAAATGGTAGTTGTGTCGGACGCTTCCACCAGAAATCTATCTCATGACCACTAGTCTATGGTCATTGGCAATATATATATATATATATATATATATATATATATATATATATATATATATATAACCTTTAATAGTATTTTAAATATTAGTGGTCATAATAATTTAGTAAAATGATTCACTTTGCAAAGTTAGTATTTTTAGATATCTGATATTATGCACAAAACTTTATGTATGTTGTATTACGTACCTTTTCAGTCAGTATCCACAATACCAACATTATTATAAATAAAAGGTATAATATACAAAGTTAGTTTTCACTTACACATCTTATGTAAAGGGCATGAGTTCAAGGCCCAACGGTTTTATTTTTTTTATGAATTTTTAATTTTATTTTATCTTTGTAAAAAGAGGTACTATTTTAATTTTTGTCCTAACTTTTGTTATGTGCATCCAAAAATTTTGGACCGGTCCTGCAAAAATAGTTGCTTGAGGTAACCCTAACGTAACAATTATTGACCCATTGGTCATAATTACACCTGATTTTGATAATCAACGTAAACTTTAGTCGATAAGTAAATAATACGCAGGTACAGGACTTCCCCCTCCCCGAGGTTTCATATCCTTCCCCTTCCTCCTTGCCAACGGTTCCCTTCTTTGTTCAGGAAATGGAATCACTATCCGACTAATTCTCCCACACTTTTGTGCTCAAATTCTCTTCGGGATGTCCTAAGCTCAACCGCGTTCATGAGGTCATTACCAGTTGGAAGCTCGCTACGGTTTATTGGGTGGCTCCTCTAGACCCCAGGCACATTCTGCTGCACCTCTCCTCTGCTACTGACCAACACTCTGCATGGTCCAAGGGCACATGTAATGTCGATTCTCACCAGATGAAGGTTATCAGGTGGACCTCGGACTTTAGCACCAAAGTTGACTCAGCCAAGGTCGCTGCCTGGGTGACTCTACCTAACCTTCCCCATATCTGCTTCGTCCCGGCAGCTCTCTAACGCATAGCTAGTTCCTTTGGGACTTATGTGGCTTCGGCAGCAGAAATGAGCAACCTCACCAAAGCCCATTATACTAAAATTTATGTTGAGCTTGACCTCACCAAAGAACCTCCCAACCACATCCTCATTGAGCTAGGCAGTCAGATGCACACTGAGCAATTAGTTTATGATAACCATATCCTTTTCTGTAATCACTGTCACCTAAGGGGCCACCTCATAACACACTGCTTTCGACTCCACCATGAGCTCAAAAGGAAGTCTGGTCGGAAGAAAAATCCTGTGGGTGGGAGTGACAACACTGCGGATGGAAGACATCATCAATCTCAATACCCTCTGTTACCTTTACCCAACACCCATACCAGATTCGAAGCTAGCAGGGACAAGTCAGCCACGTCTTCCGGTAGAGAGATAATCACCTACATTCCCCTGCCTCGTATCTTACAGAATAGTTTCGATGCTCTCTCTGGTTGTGAGGAGACCGCCCTCAAGATACCCCTTCTCGGAGGTCCGTCCGAGCGTCCCGATTCTGAGGCAGAGTCGAAAGATCTCATAGAGTCTTCTCCGGTATCGAGTCCCAGTTCCACAACCCCCTCAGCTACACAACTTACAACGATACTTCTATCGAGGAAGCCCTTGCTATTTTGGGACCAGAGCAGATCCTTAGGGGTCGACAGGTCTTAGCAGCAGGATACCCTTTGTCGGCAGCAGAACCACCCGGAAGCATTGAAGACATCCCCCTCATTACCCATGTGGAACCCAGCTTGGAAAATATTGGAGAATCAATTAACACCATAGCAATATCATCCATTCACCTGCTAGGGAACCATATACTAATCTTGCCCAAATTTTGGGAAGCAAGATAAACTCCACCATCAAAAAATCAGATCAGAAAGGAGCACCCGATTCAACGGGCATATCTACCAGGTCGTCAACAAAGCAGACCAAACACCACCCTTCTAAGAAACATTAATGCTGAACATCCAATCCTGTAATGTTCGTGGCCTGGCCAACAAACCAACCATGAGGCGGCTTACCAGTCTCAACAAAATCCACAAGATCGATATCCTGATCATCATTGAACCAAAAATCCCTCCTAAGAAAATTAAGGCCATTAAGTTACAGTTAGGGTTCAAAGTAGCCATAGCGGGCATACATGACATCTGGATTCTCTATTCGTCGGCCGTCAGAATCGGAGTCATACAGGACTCGAGACAAGCTCTCTCTTACTGGGTTGAACATTCTCTTATTCCCAAACGGACTCTCCTGTCAGCGGTTCATGGCAGCTGTGACATTGAAGAACGTGAGCAGCTATGGAGCGAACTTATAAACCTTCAATGTGGCCACCACAACATTCCTTGGCTATGTATTGGAGATTTTAATGCCATCGCCTGCAGAGAGGAGAAAACTGGCAGAAGACCTCCACCCCACTCGGCCATGCTGGATTAATTCAACAACTTCATTTTCAATGCTCATTTTCAACCTCTTCAGTTCTCGGGCAGCGCCTTCACATGGTACAACATGCAAGAAGGCGACCGGCGGTAATATTCTCGGCTTGATAGGGCTCTCACTAACGCCCTTTGGCATGATACCAGGATCTCATCCAAACTTCATCACCTCAACACAACTGAATCTGATCACGCCCCTCTGCTGGTCGAAGTTAAAAACAATTCGACCAGGATAAAAAAACTTCCGCATCCTACACTTCTGGACCACTCATCTCCAGTTCATGCGCGTGGTTGAGGAGGCCCGGGCCAAAGAGGGCTCCAAAGATCCCCTTATTCGCGTCGCCAACAAACTCATGACCACGCGACAGGCTCTCATGGTTTGGTGTAAATAGGCATTCGGGGACATCTTTCAGGCAGTCCGAATTGCCGACGATGATGTCACCCGTGCTGAAGCGATGGTCGTGACTAACCGATTGCCGGAGGCTAGAGCGGCCCTGAACCTTTCCAAAACCATGCTCAAATTCCGGGTGAAGGTTGAGGCTGACTTTTGGAAACAAAAAGCGAGGCTGAAATGGGATATCGAGGGGGACAAAAACTCGAGCTACTTCTACGATTGCGTCAACGGCCGCAGACAGAAACTCACCCTTCACCAGATTGCTGATGACTCTGGCAATATATTCACTGACCAACGGGGCATCCAAAAGGAAGCTGCCAACTTCTATTCTAATATGTTCACCAAAGAGACTATCCACAGAGACAACTCCCACCTGGCGGAGATCCTCCACCTCATCGAAGACTCAGACAACAACCAGCTAGAACTTCTGTCATCTGAACAAGAAGTGAAAGACACGGTTTAGGCTCTTGATACGCATAGTGCGCCGGGCCCAGACGAATTTGCAGGATATTCTTCAGGATTTGCTGGGATATCATCAACAAAGACATTCATGCGGTGGTTACGGCCTTCTTTCAAGAAGCGACTTACCCCAGAACTATTTCGAGCGCCAACCTGATCCTTAACCCTAAATAAGATAACCCAGAGACTTTCGGCCCATCAGCCTCTACACCTTTACTAACAAGATTATTTCCAAAATCATCACGTCGTGCATGTCAGAGATTCTTCCCAAGATTATTTCAGAGGAGCAAAGTGGCTTCGTCAAGGATAGAAACATTCATGATAATATCATGCTGGCTCAAGAGTTAATTACATGCACGAAACTACCGGTGAGGGGGGAACATCGCCATTAAATTGTACATGGAGAACGCATATGACAGACTTGAATGGCAATTCATGATTTAGGTTTTCAGGGCCTTCGAATTCTCGAAAACGTGGATCAATATCGTTTGGAGATCGGTCAGCAACTCTTGGTTCTCCACGGTGATCAACGGCCAATCGGACGGATTCTTCAAATCCAGTCACGCTGTCAGACAAGAAGACTGCTTATCGTCCACCATGTTCATCATCGCAGCCGATGCCTTGAGCAGGCAGCTGAACAGCATGACCAGAACCCCGAACTTCTAACATTTCTACACGGTAAGCGGCTATCCCATCATTACTCATCTGGCCTATGTAGACGACAACCTTATCTTCTCCTCTGGAGAAGTTGGGTCGGTGGAGGTGGTCCACAACTCGTTCATGAAATACTCAAGATGCTCTGGTGAAAGATCAATCCCGCTAAGAGCGTGATATACGCCCACCACAATGTCAAGACAGAACATGCTATCAACCTATCCAACATCACCTCTTTCTCAGTCGATCATCCCCCTTTCAATTACCTTGGGTGCCCCTAGTGTACGGAAGATCGAATGCCGGCATCTTTGTTGAGCTGATTACCAAGATCAGAAAAAAACTTAAGGGGTAGCATAATGCTACCTTATCTCCAGGCGGCAAGATGATTCTCATCAAGCACATGCTCTCCTCTACCCCTGTCTATACCCTTGCTGCCTGTTCCCCTCCCAAAAAAGTGCTCGCTTCGCTGGAAAGCATCTTTAGCAATTTCTTTTGGGGTCACGGAGACGGGCACGACAAACATCATTAGGCCAGTTGGAAGTATATGGCTAGGCCCACGGAAGAGGAAGGTCTGGGCCTCTCCAAACTATCCCACATTGTTGATGCTTTCTCCATGAAGTTGTGGTGGAAGCTTTGTACGAGTCAAAATTTATGGGCAAAATTCATGAAAGCCAGGTACTTTAAGAGTAAAAACCCGGCACAGGCCATCTCCAATTGCAGATCCTCAGCCGCTTGGCGGCAGATTCTCGTAGGGAGATCCCTAGCCGAACCAATGATCAAACTCTAACTGGTTAATGGAGAATCTCTGACCTTCCTGGAACGTTGGACGGGGGATACCGTGTTCAACAATCTTAGGATAGCTCTGGGGAACACCAGGATCAAGGACCTGTAGGATTTTACTAGCAATAATTGTAATTGGCGCCGGATTAGAGAGTCGGCCGGAGCAGAGGCAGAAGAGCGCATCCGCAGCAAAAACCTTAAACTGGATGATGAGATAGACGTGCTGAGGTGGTCGGCCGAGTCCCCTGGATACTTTTTGTCACGCCCCAGAACCAGAATACTGGAGAGCGGGGGACAGACACAGCCAGCTATGTATATTGAAGTAATTCTCGCCTCGCAATACGGTCACGGCTGTCTAGATGCATGAGGGTTTACTACAAGCCATTAGTCTCTTAGGGTCAATAACAAGCCTAGTGTCTCAATCTTAAGCAAGCGAGTAGATATAACAAGATGGTAGATCATCAGACATACAAAGTAAGGCGTCCCATACATTACATATTCAGATGATCATGAAGCTAGTCATACAAAATACGAAGACTAGCAAGAGTTTAAGTCATACATGATCAACCCGAGGATTTGTCAATCATGCTACAGCCCGTAGGCAGACAGTAAATAAAGTTACAAACGAGCTAACACTTGCTCGGCGGCTAAACGCCTCAAAAGAATATTTTTACAAGGGAGTGGGCGAGCAAAATAAAACCCACTCGTTGCCGGGATTCCTTCTAGTGTTCACCATCTGGAAGGAAGGTTGGGAGATCCTCGGTAGCTGCTCCAAAATCTGGCCATACAAAACCAGCTGGGTCAGACCCCAGGAAGAGCAAGTGCCACAAAGGAGGCTTCGCTTAAGAACTAAAACCAGCATGTCAGCACATAAATCATAGGTAAAATAACATAACACATGAGTTAAAGAAAACAGGATGATAAACGATAAGATAACTAAAGGACTATTCCGGTAACCAAGTTACAACCCGTAAAACAAAAAAGGACCGGGGTTGTAACCCTTCACCTGAATAGAACTTAGCCTCGAACCAATTATCGATAAAGTAAAGCATAAACAAGTATGTCCGGAGATATCTATGTACCGGATCTAGGCAAGACTAGACAAGATAGGACTCCATCCATCATTCACGGCCAAGCAAGAAGTACGGCTTGATACTTAACTAACTAGGGTTATCATAAGCTTAGTTACTAGCAAGATGCAATGAGGTACGCCTACGGCCACAAGCCCGGCAGACTATCCAGGTTATCCAGACGTAAGATTCAAGCTTAGAGTTGTCATGCCTTGTTAGGTGACTTGGATGCAACACATGATAGTGTGCATAGTAATCGTTTCATGTAGTGTCCCACATAACAGTGAGCTGGAAATGTGCCCTACTCGTCGGCAGGCTACAAGTCCATCAAGGAAGGCGCCCATATAACGGGATTGCTTGTAGCCGGAATACCTCTCTATATGCTCTACTTGATCAATCTAGTCATTAACCTAGTCAGATTCGGTATGAATCCCTGACCGTGGTAACCAGAGATACATGTCCTAGACATGATGCGAGACAAGACTGGTTGCTTGTACAAGCATATTCAATACAATCACCCGCGGTGTCAATAATTCACTTAGCATGTCAGGTTAGCCGTCGCAACAGCGTATCAAGGTTATCATGTCGGGTTGCTTATCAAGATTACTTATCAAGGCAAGGGTGCGTCACAACGGACCACCATCAAGAATTATCATATCAAATTATTTGTCAAGAGTGCACCACGGCGGGTCACTAATCATGCAATTCCATCACTAAGCCTTGTTCCGATTAACATTCATAAATAATGTCATGATCACATCGGGTTCATGTCGAGTTACATCAAAAGGTGTAAGGATATAAAATGGGTATAAAAATCATAAAAAGGGAATATGGGGACATAATGCGCCCAAGGAGGGGAGCAAGGGGTACTATGGCCAACAAGTGGCATTAGCCAAGTTACGCCAGGGTAAGTAGGGTCAGGTCCAGTTGCTCCTAAACATCAGGTTGCGTCTGAGTCAGACTGCGCTCAAGTCAGGCTGCGCTCAAGTCAGGCTGCACTCAAGTCAGGCTGCGCTCAAGTCAGGCTGCGCTCAAGTCAGGCTGCGCTCAAGTCAGCATATGCAAGACATACGTCTCCAAAAGGCAGCGTATGGACTCCATACGACTCCTCATCAAAGCAGCGTATGAGGTCCATACGACTACTTGTCAAGACAGCGTATGTACTCCATACGACTCCTCATTAAGGCAGCGTATGCAAGACATACGTCTCCAAAAGGCAGCGTATGGACTCCATACGACTCCTCATCAAGGCAGCGTATGAGGTCCATACGACTCATTGTCAAGGCAGCGTATGCAAGACATACGTCTCCAAAAGGCAGCGTATGGACTCCATACGACTCCTCATCAAGGCAGCGTATGAGGTCCATACGACTCCTTATCAAGGCAGCGTATGTACTCCATACGACTCCTCTTTAAGGCAGCGTATGTACTCCATATGACTCCTTATCAAGGCAGCGTATGAGTCAGACTGTGCTGCGCTAAAGAGCGCACGTAACTCAGTGGCGCAAGCTAAAAAGCTCGTGCATACTGCTCACTGTCTTCTCCAAATCAGCAAGAACTCCATGGTTTGAACCTAAAGCTTCAAAAGTCCATAACTTGGTCAAAACAAGTCCAAATCCAACTTTTCAAAGGTCAAAATTGGGTAGAATAAAATTCTCTACAATATGGAACCATCAAAACTTGAAAACAAAGAAGTTTGATAGATCAAAACCACCAAAATCCGAAAATAACTAATTTCTAGATCTACAAAAATTAATGCCTCAAAATAGAAAATGACAAGTTCTAATGTGTCTTAGAAACATGAGGAGAAGCTGATGGAACAATAAAAATGGGCTCTCTTGTGGAAGCAAGTTGCACTTGCCTAAGGGGTGTTCTTGGTTGGTGGTGGGTTTAATGGAGAAGGAAGAAGAGTTAATGAGAAAGTGGAGGAGAGAGAAAAGTTAGGTGGGTTATAAAGGGGGATGGTGGTAGGTTTAACATGATGAACCAAAGAATAAACTAAGCCAACCCAAAATAAACCAAGTTAAACCATTACATGCTATGATGAACCTAATCAAGATTAAACTAAAATTAGCTAGCCAGGCAGGAAAATAAAAATACATGTCAGAATTCCGTATACGTATACTGGAAATACGTAGAACGAAAAACGGGGGTGACAACTCTACCCACCTTAAAAGAATTCCATCCTCGGAATTTAATCAAGAGGCTAGAGATGTCGAGCAAGCTATGTCAATTGTAAACAATATAGGACTAGCAGTCAATCAAACAATCATTCATGCAAGCAAGGAACTTAAGCATAAGGCATAATAAAGACATTATACTTACGAGTCAAACATGTCGGTATATCGCGATCGGATATCATCCTCACGCTCTCACGTTGACTCACCCAAAGAGTGATGACCCCAAGCAACACGGACTAACTTGATAGTCTTGTTCTTGAGTATCTTCTCCCTCCGGTCCAATATGGATACGGGTCTCTCCTCATACGAAAGGTTGGTGCCAACAACCAATTCCGAATGATCAAGAACGTGACTCGGATTCGGGATATACCGTCGTAATTGGGATACATGGAAGACATTATGTACCTCACGTAACGACGGTGGAAGAGCGAGACGATAGGATACATCACCTACTCGCTCTAGAATATCAAACGGCCCTATATACCTAGGACTGAGCTTTCCCCGCACGTCGAATCGAATGACGCCACGGGTAGGCGAGATCCTGAGGAATACGTGGTCATCGACAGAAAATTCAAGGGAACGTTGATGAGAATCGGCCCAATGACGCTAGCGATCATGGGCAACTCGAAGATGATCTCTGACTTGTCTGACCACCTCAATAGTCTGCGTTACCATCTCTGGTCCAAGCATTTGCCTCTCACCGATATCGTCCCAAGCTAAAGGAGATCTGTACTTCCTGCCGTACAAGGCCTCGAAAGGTGCCATCTGGATACTACCCTAGAAACTGTTGTTGTATGAGAACTCTACGAGATGCAGGTGATCTTCCCACGAACCACCAAAGTCGAGTGTACATGACCGCAGCATGTCTTCAAAAGTCTGGATCGTGTGTTCTGACTGACCATCTGTCTGCGGATGGTAGGCTGAACTGAACTTGAGACGAGTCCCCAAACTCTCTTGAAGACTCCGCCAAAAGTGCGAGGTGAATCTTAAATCTCTGTCGGACACAATACTGACTGGCACTCCATGCAATCTGACTATCTGCCTGAGGTACATCTCTACAAGTTGATCCGTCGACTGATCGATTCTGAAAGAAAGAAAATAAGCTATCTTCGTGAGACGATCAACTATAACCCAGATGGCATCTCTTCCACCTGGGGATCTAGGTAATCCAGTTACAAAATCCATGGTAATGTGCTCCCATTTCTATTTCGGGATCGGTAAAGGTTGAAGAAGTCCAGCTGGTCTCTGATGTTCGGCCTTAACTTGTTGACAAACTAAACAATGAGAGACAAACCAGACTATCTCCCTCTTCATGCCATTCCACCAAAAATGTTGCCGAATATCACGACACATCTTCGTACCGCCGGGATGAATTGAATACTGAGAACTGTGAGCCTCTGCCATGATCTCCTGTCTGATATCACCACTGGGTACACAAAGACGTCTCCTATGTCAGAGTGTACCGTCCTTATGAACACATGACTCTGGTCTTCGCCCTGCTACACATTCTTCTCTCAGCCGCTGAAGCTTAGAATCCGTGGACTGAGCTAACTTGATCCTCTCAACTATACTGGACTGAACTTGCATACTGGCCATCAATGCCACACTGGAAGGAAGAACAACTTCAATACCCATCTTCTGAAGATATGGTAACAACTCTGGCTGCGCCATTAGAAAATAAACTCTGGCTCTCCTGTTTAATGCATCTGCTACTACGTTGGCCTTCCCAGGATGATACTGTAAGCTGATGTCATAATCCAAAGTAGCTCTAGCCATCTCCTCTGACGCATATTAAAATCCTTCTGGGTAAACACACACTTCAGACTCTTGTGGCCGGTGAAAATCTCCACCCGATCTCCATACAAATAATGTCTCCAAAGTTTCAATACAAAAACTACGGCTGCTAACTCCAGGTCATGGGTTGGGTAATTCCTCTAATGTTCACGAAGTTGACGTGACGCATAAGCGACTACCTTACCATACTGCATCAAGACACATCCTAATCCCTTGCCAGATGCGTCACAATAAACTGAAAATCCTCCCTTCCCGTCGGGAAGCATAAGAATGGGAGCCGTCATCAATCTCTACTTCAACTTCTCAAATGAACTCTGACACTCTGCTGTCCAAGCAAACTGCCATCCTTACGGGTCAACTGCGTCAGTGGTGCTGAAATTCGAGCAAAGTCTGACACAAAACGTCGGTAATAGCCGGCCAATCCGAGGAAACTCCAAACTTCTGCGACGGTGCTAGGTACTGGCCATGTCTCTATAGCCACTATCTTCTGGAGATCAACTTCCACTCCACCTCTGGTGATGGTATGACCCAAGTACGAGATACGATCCAACCAAAACTCGCACTTACTGAACTTCGCGTACAACTGGTGCTCCCTGAGAATCTGAAGAACTATACGAAGATGCTGCTCATGCTCTGCCTCGTTCTCACTATAGACTAAGATGTCATTTATGAACACTATTACGAACTGGTCCAAATAGGGCATGAAGATACGATTCATGAGATCCATGAATACGGCCGGCGCATTGGTCGCTCCAAATGGCATAACGAGGAACTCCCAATGTCCATACTTCGATCAGAATGCTGTCTTCGGGATGTCCTGCTATCTGACTCTAATCTGATGTTACCCTGACCGCAAGTCAATCTTCGAGAATACTGCCGCTCCTCTGAGCTGATCAAATAAATCATCTATCCTTGGTAAAGGATATTTGTTCTTAATTGTTACAGAGTTCAAGGTACGATAATCAACACATAATCTTGACGTACCATCCTTCTTCTTCACAAGAAGCATCGGAGCTCCCCAAGGTGATCCGCTAGCATGAATAAATCCCTTGGTTCTAAGTTCTTCAATCATCTTGTACAGGACCTCCAACTCTGATGGTGCCATCCTATAGACTCTCTCTGACACTGGTGCCGTCCCTGGGATCAAGTCGATAGTGAACTCTATCTCTCTCTCTGGGGGCATACCTGGAAGCTCTTCGGGAAATATGTCAGAAAACTCTTCTACAACTCTGGGAAACTGAACTGCTGCTGCTACGGTCATCCGCAATGCTGGGGAAAAAGGTTCTACTCCGCCTCGAGAAAAGGAAAACTCTGGCTCACCGGGAATACTAAAAATAATCTTGCCGACATGGCAATCTATTCTAGCATACTGGTCCCTCAACCAATCCATTCCTAGGACTACATCATAATCGGCCATCGGGAACTCTATCAACCTAGCGGAAAACTCTCTACCGCTAACTACGATTCGACACGAGGAAAACACCCTATCTACACCCACAAGTCCGTTACCAGTAAGTATATTGATCCTTACTGATAATGACTCGGGCTCCAGTCCTATCCGTGTCGCGAATCATGCAAACATAAATGAATGTGATGCACCTGAATCAAATAATACTGATGCAAGAAAAGAGTTGACGGTAATGGTACCTGCCACCACCTCACCTGATGCCAACTCCTCCTTTACGGTCAAAGCCATCGCTTGACCGTGCCCTCTGGGTGCTGGTCCTCTCTGCTGGAAACCTCTCTGGCGGTTCTGAACCTGAGCTTGGACCTGGGCATACTGTTGCGGTCGTTGCTGCTGGAATGCCTGAGCCTGAGGCGGCAATGGTCTCGGAGGCTGATATTGCTGCTGCTGCACTGGTGCTGGTCCCCTCACTGAGGGACTAGTCTGGGCCGATGAGGATGAATCGGCTCTCTGTGGGCAGGACCCTATCATGTGATCCGGTGCCCCACAAGCCAAACACAATTCTTGTGCTCGACGACATTCTGACACTACATACCCTGGTTTCCCACAATGAGTGCAGCCCATTATGGAAGACTGCCTCCGCTTCTGCTGCTGAGGATACGTCGGAGTCGAATGCTGAACCGACATAACTGATGCTGCCCTCCTTGGAGTTCCAATGGTCAAGGCCCTAGCTGCCGGGGCTGGGGCTGAAGACTGGATCATCTGACCATGGGACCGCTTCCGTCCTCCAGTTTTGTCCACAATTCTCTGTGAGGTATACTCGTGCCTCTTAGCTGCCCGCAAAACAGCATCAAAGGTCTGATGCTCAAACTGCTCTACTGCTAGAATGATCTCTAGGTGGAGTCCCTGCTGGAACCGCTGCGCTCGATCAAACTCGGTTGCCACCAAAGTGGAAGCAAACCGACTCAGTCTTGAAAACTCGGCCGCATATCCATCGACCGTCCTGCTCATCTGCCTGAGATTGGTGAACTTCATCTGTAAGTCATGCCGAGCCACAGCATTGAAGTACTTGATCTGAAACTTGTCACTGAATACCGCCCACGGAACAGGCATTGCCAATCCAACCGCTATCATCGCCCACCAGGTACGGGCTAGGTCCAATAACTGTAGACGTACCACAGCTACCTTCTCTCCTTCTGGAGTCTTGGCTGCATCTAATATAATCTCAATGTCCTGGAGCCACGTATCAGCTACAATAGCGTCTTCACTCCCATCAAAGAAGGGAGGGTTGAGGCGCTTGAAACTGCTAGCCGCACTGTTACCTTGACAACCAACACGGCCTATGGCATCCTGTACTGCCTGGTGCAGGGCATCGCCCCAACGATCTTAAGACGCAAGCAATGTCCTGATGAGACCCACCAAGGTGCCATCGTCAGGCTCTGCAGGCTGGACTGGCTGAACTGGGGGCTCGGGATCCCCGAAATGAATGACTCGGAAGGTCGCTCCAGAGTGCTGGGCTTGGTCTCCAGGTTGCTGTTGGTCCACTGGAGGTGCTCTGCCTCGCTGATCGGTAGGACCAGGAACAATGCCGCTAAAGAAACGACGTGGGGAACAATAAGAAAGGGCCATGATAGATCGAGGATACAAACATGTGATCAAGTCAAGGATTCTGAAAGATCAGAAGGCACGAGTACAGTTCAAGGGCGAGTGCTGATTGAGACATCTATCCGGTAAATCCTCACACATCTTGAATTACAAGACCTGTATGGGCCACCACTTAAACCGTGTCACGCCCCAGAACAAGAATACTGGAGAGCGGGGGACAGACACAGCCAGCTACGTGCATTGAAGTAATTCTTACCTCGCAATACGGTCACGGCTGTCTAGATGCATGAGGGTTTACTACAAGCTATTAGTCTCTTAGGGTTAATAACAAGCCTAGTGTCTCAATCTTAAGCAAGCGAGTAGATACAACAAGATGGTAGATCATCAGACATACAAAGTAAGGCGTCCCATACATTACATATTCAGATGATCATGAAGCTAGTCATACAAAATACGAAGACTAGCAAGACTTTAAGTCATACATGATCAACCCTAGGATTTGTCAATCATGCTACAGCCCGTAGGCAGACAGTAAATAAAGTTACAAACGAGCTAACACTTGCTCGGCGACTAAACGCCTCAAAAGAATATTTTTACAAGGGAGTGGGAGAGCAAAGTAAAACCCACTCGTTGTCGGGATTCCTTCTAGTGTTCACCATCTGGCAGGAAGGTTGGGAGATCCTCGGTAGCTGTTCCGAAATCTGGCCATACAAAACCAACTGGGTCAGACCCCAGAAAGAGCAAGTGCCACAAAGGAGGCTTCACTTAAGAACTAAAACCAGCTTGTCAGCACATAAATCATAGGTGAAATAACATAAGACATGAGTTAAAGAAAATAGGATGATAAACGATAAGATAACTAAAGGACTATTCCGGTAACCAAGTTAAAACCCGTAAACCAAATAAGGGCCGGGGTTGTAACCCTTCACCTGAACAGAACTTAGCCTCGAACCAATTATCGATAAAGTAAAGCATAAACAAGCATGTCCGGAGATATCCATGTACCGGATCTAGGCAAGACTAGACAAGATAGGACTCCATCCATCATTCACGACCAAGCAAGGAGTACGGCCTGATACTTAACTAACTAGGGTTATCACAAGCTTAGTTACTAGCAAGATGCAATGAGGTACGCCTACGGCCACAAGCCCTGCAGACTATCCAGGTTATCCAGACGCAAGGTTCAAGCTTAGAGTTGTCATGCCTTGTTAGGTGACTTGGATGCAACACATGACAGTATGCATAGTAATCATTTCATGTAGTGCCCCACATAACAGTGAGCTGGAAATGTGCTCTACTCGTCGGCAGGCTACAAGTCCATCAAGGAAGGCGCCCAGATAACGGGATTGCTTGTAGCCGGAATACCTCTCTATATGCTCTACTTGATCAATCTAGTCATTAATCTAGTCAGATTCGGTATGAATCCCTGACCGTGGTAACCAGGGATACATGTCCTAGACATGATGCGAGACAAGACTGGTTGCTTATACAAGCATATTCAATACAATCACCCACGGTGTCAAGAATTCACTTAGCATGTCAGGTTAGCCGTCGCAACAGCGTATCAAGGTTATCATATCGGGTTGCTTATCAAGATTACTTATCAAGGCAAGGGTGCGTCACAACGTACCACCATCAAGAATTATCATATCAAATTACTTGTCAAGAGTGCACCACGGCGGGTCACTAATCATGCAATTCTATCACTAAGCCTTGTTCCGGTTAACATTCATAAATAATGTCATGATCACATCGAGTTCATGTCGAGTTACATCAAAAGGTGTAAGGATATAAAATGGGTGCAAAAATCATAAAAAGGGGAATATGGGGACATAATGCGCCCAAGGGGGGGAGCAAGGGGTACTATGGCCAACAAGTGGCATTAGCCAAGTTGCGCCAGGGTAAGTAGGGTCAGGTCCAGTTGCGCCTAAACATCAGGTTGCACCTGAGTCAGACTGCGCTCAAGTCAGGCTGCGCTCAAGTCAGGCTGCGCTCAAGTCAGGCTGTGCTCAAGTCAGGCTACGCTCAAGTCAGGCTGCGCTCAAGTCAGCGTATGCAAGACATACGTCTCCAAAAGGCAGCGTATGGACTCCATACGACTCCTCATCAAGGCAGCGTATGAGGTCCATACGACTCCTTGTCAAGGCAGTGTATATACTCCATACGACTCCTCATCAAGGCAGCATATGCAAGACATACATCTCTAAAAGACAGCATATGGACTCCATACGACTCCTCATCAAGGCAGCGTATGAGGTCTATACGACTCCTTTTCAAGGCAGCGTATGCAAGACATACGTCTCCAAAAGGCAGCATATGGACTCCATACGACTCCTCATCAAGGCAGCGTATGAGGTCCATACGACTCCTCATCAAGGCAGCATATGTACTCCATACGACTCCTCTTCAAGGCAGCGTATGTACTCTATACGACTCCTTATCAAGGCAGCGTATGAGTCAGACTGCGCTGTGCTAAAGAGCGCACGCAACTCATTGGCGCAAGCTAAAAAGCTCGCACACATTGCTCACTGTCTTCTCCAAATCAGCAAGAACTCCATGGTTTGAACCCAAAGCTTCAAAAGTCCATAATTTGGTCAAAACAAGTCCAAATCCAACTTTTCAAAGGTCAAAATTGGGTAGAATAAAATCCGAAAATAACGAAGTTTGATAGATTGGGTACCATCAAAATTGGGTACCATCAAAACTTGAAAATAAAGAAGTTTGATAGATCAAAACCACCAAAATCCGAAAATAACTAATTTCTAGATCTACAAAAATTAAAGCCTCAAAATGGAAAATGACAAGTTCTAATGTGTCTTAGAAACATGAGGAGAAGCTGATGGAACAATAAAAATGGGCTCTCTTGTGGAAGCAAGTTGCACTTGCCTAAGGGGTGTTCTTGGTTGGTGGTGGGTTTAATGGAGAACGAAGAAGAGTTAATGAGAAAGTGGAGGAGAGAGAAAAGTTAGGTGGGTTATAAAGGGGGATAGTGGTGGGTTTAACATGATGAACCAAAGAATAAACTAAGCCAACCCAAAATAAACCAAGTTAAACCATTACATGCTATGATGAACCTAATCAAGATTAAACTAAAATTAGCTAGCCAGGCAGGAAAATAAAAATACATGTCAGGATTCCATATACGTATACTGGAAATACGTAGAACGAAAAATGGGGGTGACACTTTTCGGTGAGGTCGGCTAGAAGCGTGATTCGTGGCGTGGGGTCGACTGTACCTATTATTGTCGCATTTTGGTCGACATGCATCACAAAAAAGTGGTGTTTTCTCATCTAGAGAGCCATCCGGAAGAAGCTTCCTTTTGACGACACTATGAACACCATCGGATTTAGCCTGGCGTCTTCTTGTTTTTGTTGTTCGGAGCGTGAATGTGAAACCGCCGACTATATCTTCTGTCAGAGGGAGCTCACGACTCCGGTTTGGAGGGCCTTCTCGTATCGGTGTGGTCAGACCCAGACGAGTGGGTGCTTCAACGATCTCCTGGATTGCTGGGACTCCGCTGCCTACGTCCATCGGATCGTCGCAGCGGCGGCTACCTGGGTCTTATGGAAGAATCAGAACAAGGCCAGGTACGAAGGTTATCAGTTCTTCGAAGCCCAGCTCATTTGGGAGACCCTTCGTCAGTGTCGGAAGATCAGAGCCCTATATTCGTATGCTCAGGAGCCTTTCTGGGCCGGTCTCCTCGTTTAGTCCCTCTTTTTCTTATGTTTTGGGTTGTATACTTTTTGGCTACGGCTGTTTGGAGCTGTTAGCTTTCTTGTAAAGGCTTCGGCATTTTGCGCCTTTTGTGAATAATA
Organism: Iris pallida; assembly: GCA_029216955.1. NCBI lineage: Eukaryota > Viridiplantae > Streptophyta > Magnoliopsida > Asparagales > Iridaceae > Iris > Iris pallida. Next base: position 444,119 of record JANAVB010019398.1, read on the forward strand.
TAGGGGATTTCTCAATATATATATATATATATATATATATATATATATATATATATTTGTTAGTTAAAATAGTTTATCGATAAAGTCTTGAAAAATAAAAATTATTTTTAGAAATATATATATATATATATATTTGTTAGTTAAAATAGTTTATCGATAAAGTCTTGAAAAATAAAATTCATTTTTAGACAAAAACTAGAAGTTTATAAAAGTAACATTTTAGGTAGAAATCTATAAACTTTAGTCAAAATAAGTAGTTGAACAGACACTAAACTTATTGTATATAAAATATTTTTAGAAGTGCATAATATATAGTAATATCTTTTGAGGCTACTCTAAGCTAGATATGCAAATGTTATGGTTTTTTAAATATAAATTGATGTGGTAACCTAAATAGTGAAAACAAATATATTCATAATAGTATGCTCATTTTAATAGTAAGATACTATAATACAAATAGTAAAATTTTTAATATTTTCTAAAATAATATGTAATTCATGTATACGTACCACTGTTGAAAGATACTAATAATGTATAGTAATAATAATAGTCATACATACAAAGCTATATTTAACACCAGTGTCAATAATAAAAATAAATAAATATAATGTAAAAATTACTCCAAAAGAAACAAATACACTAAACAACAAAACAATCAAAAGAAATAAAAAGAAATAAATAAAAGAAATTAAAAACTTAACATGAGCTGGCTCTCCCATTCGAGAGAACAACTGTTAAAAATTAAGAAAAGGAGAGAGAGAAGGAAATTAGAGAGAGGGAGTGAGAAGGAGGAGCGGAGAGAGAATCCAGAGAGAGAGGGAAAAGGGAGGAGTCTCACAGAGGGGTAACATGCGGGTGGTTCACGGTGCTGGGCTCCGGCGCCGGGGGCTCGAGGCAATTGGCGTGCAAGGTTGCTCGCATCGCAACTGTCGAAAAGGTGAGGAGTCCAGGTCGGGTGGCTTTGTGCGACTGATCTCCCGATACGGGCGGAGGGGATCGAGCACTCAACGAACGCCGGGGTCGAGAGACGGCGTGGATGCACGGCATGGAACCGTGACCATGCTGTTCTACCAGAGTGGCTGGAAGGGATGGGGCGCCACGAAGGGGTCTCACCTGCGGCTGGCACCGCACGCGGAGGTGAGGGTGCTTCGAGGCTGGCCAGAGACGGTGTAGGGTGTGATGGTTCTTGAGGGGAAGCAGCGGAAGGCACAAGCTCGCAGTGGCGTAGGGGCGGTCGTCAGGACGAGGCCGAGGTCAGGTGAGGGTTTAGATTTTCCTTCACTTTTCTTTTGGGTGGTGGTAAGTTTTTGGTGGCGGTGGTGCCTGAGGTTTTTGGGTGGCGGTGGTATTGTCGTGGCCAGGGGCACGGCCGAGGCCGGTGTGTCAGGGATAGGGTGGTAGGGCGGTGGTGGCCGTAGTTGTACTGTGGTGGTGGTGAAGGGCGATGGTTCTATGGGTGTGGTGTGGCGCTGCAGGCAAGCAGACCGGCTAGAGAGTCGGGGTTGCTGGCAGCGGATCTGGGGATGCCACGGTGGTGGTACAGAGTTGGTGTCGGCGGATGGGTTGTGATGGGGTTGGTGGTGGTGATGTGTGGCTGCGGGTGGCTGCGAAGCGGTGTCGGGGAGTTCTGGTGTTTGGCGGTCGTGGAGGGCCGAGTTGTCGAGGGGGTGGTCTAGGATCTCGGCCGACAGGAAGGAGGGTAGGGAGAGGCCTGGCGGAGGTGGTCATGACGGGAACAACTTAGGATTGGGGATTGGATGCGTCGTGTCAGGGGTGTGTCCCGACACGAGATTGATGACAGTAAAGAACTGGAATAAGATTCTGCGTCACAGACACAATGCACAGCACGTTACACGAAATGATGGAGATTAGTTTGGTGGAAATTTGTGGAGGAAAACAATATAGAGGCTCCCCTATATATAGGGTTGAGGAAATCCTTGGTCGATAAAGATTAGTACTTATTTAAACCCAATTAGATAATTCACTTATATATTTAAATCAATACAATCAAATCTAAATCCAAATTCAATCCAATTCTAATATGTATATAGATAATTCATATACATAAGTTAATAAATTAAATAAATAAAAACTTAATTTAAAATTTCACTCTTATTAAAATAAATATACTTTTCAAATTTACCATCAATTTTTCATTTCAAAAATTACACTATTATTTAAAAGAAAATACTAAATAATTTTAAAATATATATGTATGAAATAATGTCATGTACCTCCTACACATATAATATTTACATAAATATGCTTTTCTAGTATACCATTTTATAAGAATATTATTTATTATTATAACTGTATAAATGAAAGGCTTTTTATAAATAAAATAATAAACTTGAAAATTTTGGTACGATAGCTAAAATAATTATTATATATATTATTTTGAAACTATCGCCAATAATAAAATAAAAAAACATTTTTCTAAAAATATGTACATCGCACATATTCGCACTCGACGAGTAAATACGAAAACCTCAAATTCCCGCGTGACATACAATATGACTACGCGACGTACAAATACGAAAAAAAATCAGTACTAAAAATATAGTAGAAATTTAGGGTTTTACATCCTACCCAACTTAAAAGAATTTCGTCCTCGAAATTTAGGAATTAGTAGGGGGTGAGAAGACACAAAGGGTATCGATAAGAAAATATGATCAAGTTATTGGGTGAGGCAAAGAAATAAAGCTCAACATAAACATGCGATTAATAAGTCGTAGCTTAGGTCATAGAAATAATATTACAGATACGGTTACGGATAAGGAATGAGGGTCATGAGTTTAAAGCTACAATTAAAAGGTTAAGGGTTAAAGTTAATCAAGATTATCATGCAATAAAGAATAGCATGGTATCAAGAGAAATAAATTAGAGACCTAGAAGATATAATTTCTTGGGAGTAGATTGAGGGCACGATTAAGAGAACGAATTAGATTTACTCCTAAATTAAGCAATTAGAAGGTCGTGATAGTAAATATAGGGCTGAGAAAAAGGGCGAGTAGTTTAGGATTAAGATGTAGCAACATCGAGTGATAATGGTCATAATCGATAGGAAGGTTAGAGGAAGTTCTAGTACAACACCTTCGTCCTTCTAAATTAGGTGAAGGCGAAAGCAATAAGGAGTTCCAAGAAGATATTATCGAATACGAATACGTGGTTCAAAGACGACCGAATAATTTCAAAGAAATTGTTAAGGCAGTCGTGGATAGGATTCTAAAGGCCAAGTTTAATTATGTTCCATCCACGTAGAATAATAAGTAAAAATGAACCAAAATGCACTAGGTTGATCAGACCATTATGCACCGGTTCTGATTAGATAATATGTTAGTGAGCGCTCAATAGCATATGTCATGAACAAGCTCGATAATTGGACAAGCTTGCAAAACTAGTTTATTGTAGCAACTTTAGTCAATATGGTAAAAACATAGGCATATGAGATTTAAATTGAAAGAAAGCATAATTAGTTCGAACTCCTTAAAGACTCTAAGTCATATCCTGTGTCGATCTCTATACAGTCGTCTATATTCTTCTTGTCCAAGTCCTTGGTTGGCTAGAGGGGTTAGGATCCTCTAAATTATAGAACCTAAGTGAACTTGCTAATATAGGTCACAAGGATAAAGGAATTGCTAGGTCATAAGGCATTCTACCCAACTTACAAGAGTTAAACTTATGGTATTTTGGGACAATTGAAACATGTCTATCTAGTAGGGATCACCTGTCTCACTTTTAGCAAGCACGAAGGGAAGATAAGAATTATGATAGAAGAAACCAAGCAAGATGTAATCGATGAGTCAAACAGTAGTTCGAATATGGAATCGAGGGAAGAGTTCAAGTATGTGGATGAGGTCCTAGACTTCTAATACTATTTGCAGGCTTGCTTGGTACGGTAAAGTAACCAAACAATTTGTCTTGACCTACATGGACCACGACAAAAATATGTAATGCCCAGTCCTAAAATACGTAGGACTAGGAACGTAGACATGCCAGTCGTATAATAAATATACGTAAGCTGTAAAATATAGTAACACCATGAAAACTAATCTCATCCACAAAATAAGGGAATAAAGGATATGATATAATGAATGGTCTTAATACAATATGTTGGGTGGAGACACATTCACTACAAACCAAATAAAAGAAAAGAAGTACATGACATATAAAAGATTTTGACGAAGGTAGCAAGATAGATCCAAGGCACGTCATCTTCGAATAAATGGAGAAGACCATGACCTCGGCTAGAATACCTGCGGAAGACATGAACACACACCTGGAAAGATAACCAGGTTCTCAGAGGGACGTAACAAGATACACAATATCATACCATATAAACTGAATATAACTGCTCAATAATAATAAGTAAGATCGGATCATAACATAGTCTAATACCTCACTATTTGGATTAGCGTACCATCCCCCCCAACCAAACAAGGACATGAGATAACACACTAACCCACGGTGGAGTATATTTCCAAGTTACGAATCTAATATGGTATCCGGACCCTAACATGGTTCAATACCTTCTCATCGAAGTAGTAAGCCACACCTACAACCAAACAAGGACAAGATGTGATGAACTAATCCACGACAAGTTATTGTTCCAAGCTACGGTCAGATAAAAGTACCCAAATCAAGAGTACTCATACCTAACGGATAAGGGTGCCTAACCAGTCTAAGTGTATGAAGTTTTTAAGAACATCCTCCAACACATGGGCCCTGGCTAAAATAGGATCGGCATGGTCCCCCCTTGGGGCACCAGAGGCCCAATCAATAAGCTCATAACTTTTTGCAGAACGCCAGTGGCCGTCAGTAATCATGGGTAATCTCACCCGCGTCTACGACGGAGCTCACGGGTTACAAAAAGGAAAATGCATAGTAGCCCATACGCTAAGGTATTGTCCTCTCCGTCCAATGCCTACTATGGTGTATCCACAACACAAAACCTCTATTAACCGCTAAGTCAACTAAGTATGCAACCTCTATTAGCGGTTAATCCTATCGCACGACTTATACGTACTAGTAACCAACCAATTATGCATGTCTGAGTCCTATATGTGACTCACAACTTCATGGTACAAATGTGTCAAGGCCTATGTGTGCAACACACAATGGGTGGTCCTTTAAATATAAGGTTGATATGTATAAAAATAATAAGCACTAGAAATAGAACTACATAGTGAAATCTATCTAATTATAACAGTGTAGCACAGTTTATTTTGCAGAAAAATAAATAATAAATAAATGCATGAATATGAGCTAAAGTAAAATAAACAGCAATGACAAGGTATCTTGCCTGGTGTGACGCCTGGTGTGGTACAATAATCAAGGTAGCACGAAATCTGACTCCGGTGTTACAACTTCGCAAATCGGCTTCCAATGACGGTACGAACTGTTCCATTGGGTCCAGAACGGTCAAATTAGTTAGGGTTGACTCAAGGTAGTCCAGATTTGTCGAGGGAATAGGAATAATGTGATTAGTTATAGACATGAGGAAATCAAAGAAAATTAGATAAATAATATATATGTGATTTTAGAAAATTATTTAAAATCCTTGAAAACAATATTTCACTAATCGAAATATTTATAAGTAATAAAAATCGATTTATGTCAAAAACTATAATTTATTCAGTAGAAATATTTTATATAATACACACACACACACACACACACACACACACACACACACACGCACACACACACACACACGCACACACACACACACACACACACACACATATATATATATATATATATATATATATATATATATATATATATATATATATATTGTTAGTTTAAATAGTTTATCGATAAAGTCTTGAAAAATAAAAATCGTTTTTAGACAAAAACTCTATGTTTATAAAAGTAACATTTTAGGTAGAAATCTATAAACTTTAGTCAAATTAAGTAGTTTAACAGACACTAAACTTATTGTATAAAAAATATTTTTAGAATGGCATAATATATAGTAATATCTTCTAAGGCTACTCTAAGCTAGATATGCAAATGTTATGGTTTTTTAAATATAAATTGATATGGTAACCCAAATGGTGAAAATAAATATATTCATAATAGTATACTCATTTTAATGGTAAGATACTATAATACAAATAATAATCTTTTTAATATTTTCTAAAATAATATGTAATGCATGTATACGTACCACTGTTGAAAGATGCCAATATTGTATAGTAATAATAATAATAGTCATACATAAAAAGATACAGTTAACACCAGTGTCAATAATAAAAATAAATAAATACAATGTAAAAATTACTCCAAAACAAACAAATACACTAAACAACAAAACAATCAAAAAGGGACGAAAGAAATTAAAAAACTTAACATGAGTTGGCTCTTCCATTCGAGAGAACAGCTACTACAAATTAAGAAAATGAGAGAGAGAAGGAAATTAGAGAGAGGGAGTGACAAGGAAGAGCGAAGAGAGAATTGAGAGAGAGAGAGAAGAAAGGGAGGAATCTCACAGAGGGGTCACACGTGGGCGGTTCACAGTGCTGGGCTCCAGCGCCGGGGGATCGAGGCAAGTGGTACCATGGCTGCTCGTATCGCAACTGTCGAAAAAGTGAGGAGGCCAGGTCGGGTGGCTTTACGCGACTCAGGAGGCGCTTTGACGCGGATGCCGGCCCTAGATCTGGGCGACAGATCTCTCGACACAGGAGAAGGAATCGAGCACTCGACAAATGCCGGGGTCGGAAGACGGCATCGATGCGCAGCTGGCTTGCGCGGCGTGGAATGGCGACCATGCGATTCTACCGGAGCGGCTGGAAGGAATAGGGCGGCCGCGAACGGGTCTCGCCGGCGGCTGGCACCGTGCAAGAACGTGAGGGTACGTCGATGCTGGCCAGAAACGGTATGGGGTACGACGGTTCTTGAGGGAAAGCAGCGAAAGGCATAAGCTCGCGGCAGCGTAGGGGCGGTCGCCGGGACGAGGCCGAGGTCAGGTGAGGGTTTGGATTTTTTTATCTTTTCTTTTGGGTGGTCGTGAGTTTTTGGTGGAGGTGGTGCCTAAGGTTTTTGGGTGGAGGCAGTGTTGTCGTGGCCAGGGGCAGGGCCGAGGCCGGTATATCAGGGACAGGGTGGTAGGGCAGTGGTGGCCGTGGTTGTACCGTAGTGGTGGTGAAGGGTGATGGTTCTGGGGGTGTGTCGCGACGCTGCAGGCAAGTAGACCAGCGAGAGGGTCGAGTGTGTTGGCAGCGGATCTGGGCTGCCACGATAGTGGTATAGAGTTAATGTCGACGGATGGGCTGTGATGGGGTTGGTGGTGGTGATGTGCGGCTGCGGGTGGCTGCGAAGCGGTGTCGGGGAGTTCTGGTGTTTGGTGGTCGTAGAGGGCCGAGTTGTCGAGGGGGTGGTCTAGGATCTCGGCCGACAGGAAGGAGGGCAGGGAGAGGCCTGGTGGAGGTGGTCGTGACGGGAACAACATAGGATTGGGGATTGGATGCATCATGTCGGAGGGTGTGTCCCAACACGAGATGGATGACTGTAAAGAACTAGAATAAGATTCCGCGTCACAGACACGATGCACAGCACGTTGCATGAAATGGTGGAGATTGGTTTAGTAGAAATTTGTGGAGGAAAACAATATAGAGGCTCCTCTATATATAGGGTTGAGGAAATGCTTGGTAGATAAAGATTAGGACTTATTTAAACCCAATTAGATAATTCACTTATATATTTAAATCAATACAATCAAATCTAAATCCTAATTCAATCCAATTCTAATATGTATATAGATAATTCATATACATAAGTTACTAAATTAAATAAATAAAATCTTAATTTAAAATTTCACACTTATTAAATTAAATATACTTTTCAAATTTACCATCAAATTTTAATTTCAAAAATTACACTATTATTTAAAAATAAACTACTAAATAATTTTGAAATATATATGTATAAAATAATGTTATGTACCTCCTACAGAAATAATATTTACATAAATATGCTTTTCTAGTATACCATTTTAAAAGAATATTATTTATTATTATAACTGTATAAACGAAAGACTTTTTATAAAAAAATAATAAACATGGAAATTTTGGTACGATAGCTAAAATAATTATTATATATATTATTTTGAAACTATCGACGATAATAAAAAAATATTTTTCTAAAAATATGTACCTCGTACATATTCCCACTCGACGAGTAAATACGAAAAATGCAAATTTCCGTGCGACATACAATATGACTACGCGACGTACAAATACAAAGAAAAAAATCAGTACTAAAAATATAGTAGAAATTTAGGGGTTTTTACACTAAATCGAATAGCGAAGGAAACTTTTCTTTCATATTCGCTTCAAGTTCCCAAGTCGAAGCACTCGAACTAAAGGAACAACTCGGTTCCGCAAAACTTTATTCTTCCTATCCAGAATATTTACGGGCTCCTCTACATAAGACTAGTCAGCTTGTAATCCTATCCGACCGAAGTCTACAATATGACTTGGATCTTGCACATACTTTCGTAGTTGGGAATAATGGAAGATATCGTGCACTTTAGCCAATGCTAGTGGTAACGCGATTCGATAGACAACTGACCCAACTTGCTTAAGGATTTTGAACGGGCCAACAAATCTCGAACCTAGCATTCCCTTCGCACCGAATAATATAACTCCGTGCATCGATAATACCTTCAAAAATATATAATCGCCTACCTTGAATTCGAACGGGCGTTGATGAGTAACCGCATAACTCTTCTGTCGACTTTGTGCTACAAGTAGCTTCTCTGGAATCATATGGACCTTCTCGACGGCCTGTTTCACCATTTTCGGACCAAGTATTTGTCGTTCACCGACTTTATCCCAAGAATTCGACGATGAACATTTTTACCTGTATAATGCTTCATACGGAGCTATCTGTATACTCAACTTAGTTGTTATTATAGGCAACTTCAGCTAGTGGCAAGTGAGTGTCCAAACTTATTTTCAAATCTATTGCATAAAGCCGTTACCCTCTCAGTTTGGCCATTAGTTTGTGGATGGTATATAGAACTGAATTTCAATTGTGTTCCCATAGTCGAACGTAAGCTGCACCAAAATTATGATATGAATCTTCCATCTCGATCCGACACTATCGATGCTGGCACTCTATGTAATAGAAAATTTTTATCCAAGTATAGCTGGGCTAACAGATCGACGCTCCAAGAAATTTTGATTGTGATAAAATGTGCTGACTTCGTTAATCGATTAACGATAACCCAAATCATATCATTCTCCGCTGCAACTTTAGTAAGCCAATTATAAAATCCATTGTTATAGGATCCCATTTCAATTTCGGTATGGCTAGGTTCTGTATCTCCCAGCCAGGCCTCCAATGCTTCGCCTTGACTCGCTGAAAATAAACACTGCGAGACAAAGAAGGCCACATCTCTTTTCATTCCATGCCACCAAAAGGTCGTACACAAATCTTTATACATTTTTCTACTTCCCGGATGTAATGAATACTTAGCGTAATAAGCCTCCATCATGATTTCTTTCCAGTGTTCTTCATCCTTCGAAAGACATAGCCTCTCTTATAGTCGCAACGAGCCATCTCACGCCTAGTGAAGTTACCTGCTTTACTTTTTTCCATCATTTTGCTAATCTTTACCTAGAATTCATCCGTCTTCTATGTAGTCTTAATTTTTTCCAACAAACTCAGTTCAAAGATTTTCGGCCACGAATTTGGAGCTCAATTACAATGCTCTTTAATTTTTGTAATATTTGTTTGTTAACACTGATTGATCCTACGAAGTTCTGACTCAAAATAATTTGCTACCAAATTTCCCTTCCCTCGGGTATACGCGATCGTCAAGTCATAATCTTTGACCAGTTCCAACCAACATCTTTATTGTAAATTCAGGTCTTTCTTAGTGAATATGTACTTCAGGCTCTTATGATCAGTGAAGATCTCGTAAGCCACTCCATACAAATAATATCGCCATAATTTTAATACAAATACTATCATTGTCGATTACAAATCATGCGTCGGATAATTTTTCTCGTATGTCTTAAGCTATCTCGAGGCATAAGATATTACTTTTCCTCTCTGAGTAAATACACATCCCAAGCCCAATCAGGATGCATCGCTGTATATCTGAAATCCCTCGGTGCGGTCTGGAAGTGCAAGAATTGAAGCTGACATGAGACATTGCTTCTGGTCTTGAAAGCCAGCCTCACACTCATCAGTCCAATCAAATGTCACTCCCTTCTAAGTTAGTCGAGTCAAAGGGGACACCACTTTTGAAAAATCTTTCACAAACTTCCGTTAGTAGCCTGCCAAGCCGAAGAAGCTACGGATCATACTAGCCGACGTGGGTTGTTTCCAATCCACTACTACTTTAATTTTCCTTGGGTCAACGGACTCATCTTTCGCCGAGATAACGTGCCCTAAAGACGACATGCTACTCATCAAAAATTCATATTTGCTCAACTTGGCATAGAGCTAATTTTCTCGTAGGGTCTGCAGTATCATTCTCAAATGTCTCGCATGGTCTTCGCTTCTTTTTGAGTAGATTAAAATATTATCGATGAACATGACCATAAATTAATCCAAGAAGGGCCTGAAGACTCTGTTCATCATGTCCATAATGGCGGTAGGGGCATTCGTCAGTCCGAAGGGCATGAACAAAAATTTATAGTGTCTATATCATGTTCGGAATGCAGACTGTAGGACATCCTTCGGTCTGATCTTCAGCTGATAATAGCCTGAGCGAAGATGAATCTTTGAAAAGATAGACGCCTCTTACAATTGATCGAAGAGGACGTTAATTCGAGGCAACGGGTACTTATTTCAAATTGTAACTTTGTTAAGCTCACGATAGTCGATGTACAACAGCGTCGATTTATCTTTCTTCTTCACAAATGACACCGGTGCACCCCACGAAGAAATATTGGGTCTGATATACCTCATGTCCAACAATTCTTATAAATATACTTTAAGTTCCTTTAATTCAGCATGCGCTATCCAGTACGGGGCTCTTAAGATCGGACAAGTATCTGAAAATTTATCGATCGTGAATTCGATCTCTTAGTCCGGAGGCATTCCGGGTATCTCGTCGATAAACACATCAGAAAATTTTGCCATGACTTCAATGTTTGTTGAGTATGCACCATTCTTGCGTGTGTCCCAAACAGAGGCTAAATACCCTTCGCAACCAGAATGTAACATTCGATGGGCCATAGTAGCCGAAATTACCATTGATGCCTTCGTCGACGAACTGACTGATTAAGAGAATTTTGTTTCCCCACATAGATGAAACAAAACTTGCTTCTCCGTACAGTCGATCGTCACACAATATGCACTTAACCAATCCATTCACAGAATGATATAATATTCTACGATATCAAGCACGATTACATCCACCGATGGTTTTCTATCTCCAATACATATGTAACTATCCCTACATATCATGTTAGTAGGCATCTCCAATCCTGATTCAGTACTAACACTAATATATACATTCAGCATTGACATTTCCAATCCATGTTCCTTAGCATTATCTGCAGATATGAATCTGTACAAGGCACCAGAATCAAATAAAGTACGTGCATGAATGCCATTAAATAACAATATACATGTCATGATAGTATATGATGCAAGAGACTCCTCTCGGGTCAATACAAAACCTCGGTCCTGAGCATCGGGCCTCTAATTTTGTGCCGGCTAATGGGGTCGTGGTGTCTGTCCATAATTCTGTTGATACTTGTGATGATGTTGCTGCCTTAGAAGGTTCGGATTGGATCTTCCACCTTGGCAGTCTCTCAAATCGTGGCCCGTGGCCATACTTGAAGCATCCACCCAATAGGACCTGACAGTCATTAGGAAAATGCCCTCTATTGCGGCACTTATTGCAGAATGATCCCCCTGATTGGGTCACTGATAGACACCATGGTTCTAGCACTTCAGTGCCAGATATCTACACCCATTGATTGGTCCCTTATTATTGACATTATGCACCGATGCTTGTACTGGCAACGTCGTAAGAAAGTATGGGTCCAACTCCTTGGCGTGTTCATAAGACTCCTGGAAGGACTTATACTTCTGAATGACGACTTAAGCTTTCATAGTAGGCCTCAGACCCTGCTCAAACTGATGAGCCTTGGACGCCTCATCGGTAAACTTTGTAATGGCGTACTGAGACAGTCTTGTAAACTCTGTCTCATACTATTTCACGGTCATGTTTTCCTATTCCAGCTTCTGGAACTCTAGTTCTTTCACTCGCTGATCAGTCGAGGAGAAATACTGAGTAAGAAAAGCCACGTAAAATATTTGCCAAGTAATTTTTGTTGTTCCATTTGCTCCCGAAATCATTTTCTGACTTTGCCACCAGGAGTGTGCATTAGAAACCAGTAGTATTTTCACGCATGATAGACTCTTAGATCCACTTATACCCAATGGTTCAGGTGATCCTCCACTTCCACTAGCCAATCCATAGCAATGGTGGCTTGTTATGTCCCCTTTAATAGAACATTGTAAATTTTCTTGAACTTAGTAATGTCGTTCATGGCACTTGCTTTCTTAGTGGCCTGGGTTTCTTCTGCTTCCACAATCTCGCTCTTTCTTGAGACTGGAGTGCCTTGAACCCTATTGTTCACCACTGATCGGACCACTGTTGTAAGTTATCTAACTGCTTTTGTTGCACTACAAACTGCTTCACATTTTGCCGCTGCTGGCTTTCCATCATAGCCAACATCCTCTCCTTCCGGTCAGTTGAGGCTACCGCCCTTGATCTACTCGCATTGTTCGTGGTGCCCGCTGTCATCATCTTTGTAACACAAATATCTTGTTGGTCTCATAAAATATTTATGGACTTATTGTATGGAATATCTTATTTCGGGACATTTAAAACCAAAGTTTTTAAATATGAATAAAGCATGTGTCATTTTCAAAATCTTGAAACAAAGAAATTCCCAAGGAAGTAAAGTAGTGCTCTGATACCAAATTATCACACCCCGATTCGGGAAATCGTTCGTCCTCACTTTGATTCACGCTGAGTCGTTCGTCCTCGCGAAGGAGTGATGTCGTACAAATCTGGATTTGTACTTGTACAAGGCATGCTCGTGTATATTTTATAAAAGAGATTTTGAATAGAGTTCGTAGCAAGTTCACAGAGAAGTTGAATAACACAGATATGATCTAAAATAAGCTCTTTACTGATAACTTTGTATTAGGAAACATAAGGCTCTCAAACAGTCGAGATGAAATACTGTCATACCCACATTTTTAATTTAGTGGTATTTTAGTCATTATATATTTATTTGAATTATCTTATTAATTTATTAATTAACGTGATACTTTGTAACTTGATTGGTGTTTTGAGTGGCATAAGGTGGTTTGACCTTAGTCGCCCTTCATTAAGAGCCTAATATGATAATTAGATTTTTTTGTTGACCTACAGAATTAATTTCAGAATTAATTTTATTTTTGGCAATAAATTAATGATTTAAAGTCATTTTTACATAGGCTTTTTTAACCCTTTTTGACATGGGGCTTTTAACAACTCATGAAGTGCTTGGCCCATGTGTAAACCCTAACCCTAACACCCCTAGCTTGGTCGGCCACTAGCAGCCCCCACCCTCTCTCATTTGTAGAAACTCATAGCCTCCATAGAGCAAACCCTAATTTTTCTTTCTCCAAAAACCCTAGTTTTCTCATCCGGAGTCCGTTTCACCTCAAATGAATTCGTTGAGCTCATTGGGAAGAGAAGGACTTGCTGGAGTACAGCTAGCAAGAAGAAGGAGGCATTTTCTTGCGAGAAATCGGCCGACAAAATGCTCGAAGAATTTCTTTTATTGAGATTACGACTCTCAATTGGTAAACCTCGATCTAACTTTCTTTCTCCTGAATTTTCTTTATTATTGCATCCATATAGGAACCCTTGATCTGTGGATATTTGGTAGGATTTTGGTTTCGTTTGATAACGGTATCGGACACGTATCGGTCTTTTGTTGCACGTGTTCGGCAAAATGTCACTTAGAACTGAAAAGTGTTAATTTTTTATTCTGTTTTCCTGAATTCCTTCCTAATATGATTTGTAACAACTTCATGAAGACGAATCAGAAATCGACATGATTTTGGCATCCAAACGGACACCGACACGCGTGCACGAGATCTAGTGCACGGTCCCCTGTACATACTGCTGTCTATGCGTCATAACTCGATGCACAGAGCTCCGTTACACGTGAAATTTTTTGAGCATGTAGGGGCAACCTCTGCCCACATTCCCATAAAATTTCACGATGTTTCGTCGAGCGAACGCGGAGAAATCCGACGTGTACTAGTAAGCCTACACAGTACACGTGGCTGAATTTTGTCGCTAACACGGCCTTCGTACGCGGACACGGCACATCGAGGACCCGTTCCAGGAGCACGAACATGTAGCCCTATACCTAGACAACTCAGGGACCCAATCTCGAGTCGCGACGTGGCTCGAATTGCAAGCAACGAGGCTCGACACGTGCATATGGGCATGCCCACACGCGCGCACGCAGGCCACGCGGCTGTCGCGGGTCGTAGTGTCACGTAGGCACGACATGGTGGCATGTCAGCGTGTCCTAGCCCTACCCCGAGATCCTATCTAGCTGTGTGCACGAGCACGAGGCTTCTCGTTGTGTGTGGCGCACAATTGAGCGATATACGCACTCTTGACCAGCAAAATAGGTTTTCAGATACGCATTCTCTGGACACGACATGGACACAATTTCGACTCCGTGAGTACCCGAACACGTCTCACGTGTCGAGGCCAACGTACTTGCCAAGTTTCATGGGTTCTAGTAGTGTATTTTGAGATTTGGGTCGATATGTGAAAATTGGGTTTTTTCTTCAATATAAATTTGAATAGTTTTATAATATTTTGATTTTCTGAATTTTAAGTATCAAATTCTAAGTTTTCGATTCATATATGATATTATGGGTTGTGAGAATTGATCCTTGGTTTTATATCCTATTTAACTACCATTTACATGTACAATTTAAAATTTTTCTTTATGTATATATTTGTATATGCGAGTAGATATATATATTTATATATAAATGACTTGTATATATGTAAATATGTTGGAATGAGAGTTTAAGGTTTTGATTTCCAGGTTTGAGTCCACTTCTCGGATTCGAGTAACCTATTCTCTTTACCTATATGAGTATGTATATGTATATTTATACACATGTCTATATATATATATATATATATATATATATATATATATATATATATATAGTCAAAAAATATATATATATATAGTCAAAAAAAAAATATATATATATATATAGTCTCCCTTAAATAGATATATATGTATACGTATTTATATATGTGATATATCCCATAGTTAAGAACTTGATTTTAATCTCAGATTTGTGTCTTTAACAGCAGTACTTTATCACATTTTCCTTCAGTCATATATATATATATATATATATATATATATATATATATATATATATATATATATATATATATATTACCTTACTGAATCTGAATATACCTATATGTATGTGAATTTATTATGAATGTAACCATAGGGTATTCGGACAGATTAGGAGCAACCAAATGAGCTTAGTTTAGTCGAGTTGACCGACAAGATGACCAAGTTGATAAAAGTCAACTTTGGGTCAAACTTGTTCCCAATCGACTTAAACAAACTCGGAATGACTTGTAAACTTATGTGTGACCTAAAAATTAGCAAACGGACTAGTTGACTTAGAGTTGACCAAGTTTGACCGAAGTTGACCAAGGTTGACTTTGACCTAGAAGGACTTAGAAGCATGTAGAATTGCATTATAGCCCTTTCTTATGATATGTTAGACCATGTTGTGACTTGTGGTTACTTTAAATAGGTTTACATAACTCCAATTCAGTTACACATCCTCATCAGCAGCTCAGATTGACAGGCGAGTACATTCTCTGACTGTTTCATTCTTACTTGGACATATTTACTTGTTATAGACTAGTTTACTTGTTGTTGTCACGATGTTATCACTGATTAGTACTATATGGATCTCTTTATGCGATATTATCCCCTCGGATACATCGAGTATATTATACTCATATACTTTATCATGTGCATCGTCTACTCATTTTATTCGTACTTATTCATGTATACTCATGTGACATTCATGTACACTCATGATCATGTGAGCCTTCATGTGTACCCCAGTGTGCACGTGGACTAGCTGTCCATGTGACAGACAACTTTCATGTGCAATAACATAACCTGGACAGATCCTTGTGTACTGATTAGGGTAGGGGAGTATTTATTTGGTTATGTGATCTACACCCATTTTATGTGCAACTCCAAACTAGATTTAAGTCATGTATAACCTAAGCCAGTTTATATAACCAGATTCTGCTCTACACCACGTAGTTAGTTCAGTTCTCTTATTATATCATGTATATCTATTTTCATATATCATGCTCTCTTTTACAGTCTTATTTATTTATCAGCAGTTCATGTATATTATTCTATAGCTTGTTTCATATTTTTTTCATGTTATGAACTGTGTGAGAGATATGTATTCGTTCCTGTCCTGACTGGACCTGTTAAAATATTACAGATGATGAGAATTGCTGCGACACTTACTATGGAGTAGGCTTAGTTGACACAGGTAACCTAGGCCCTCAGCAGGATCCAGTAGTCGCTGAGGACTTGCCATGAGTTAGATTAGACTTATATTATTATCTAGTTATGAGACATTGTGATTGTATTAAGATTTTATTATGATGTGGTTTACACCGGGATTATTATTCATTTTGTGACTCTGTTGTGATTATATTTCTTCTATTCCATCTTAGTTATTGTGATTGAGTTGTATCATATATATATTATTCTCCAATTGGATCATATTCTATATTGTGTTAGATGTTGGACCTAGGACAGCGTTCTACTTCCGATACTGTGGCGTAGGCTGGACGTACCCACGTCTCGTGCCCTTACACCGGGTGCGGGTCGTAACACGTTTCTAATAGTGGCCCATGCAGTCCTCTCAGTCACAACTATTACGATTTTGTAGTGGTACCCGAACTAGAGTATCATTTTAGCCTGCAGTAGGATATAGGATATAAGTTAAGGTACTCAATCACATTAGAAAAACTCTTATCTAATTATTGCTGTTAATTGCCTTCTTTTGAAAGTGAACTGTCCTCCTTTGATTTTATCGCTTCTTTTTTAGTAATTGATTTCTTGTTTGATCTGTCTTCAGGATAGTTGAGACATGATCGCAACGCTCTGGCCTTAGGGATACCGCTGAGAGGTCTGCCACTTCTTGCCCGACTCAGCAGGACCCAGGGACCACAATACCTCTTGTTCCAGCTCAGGTGGGCCTGTCTGCAACTTTTAGGGGTGCTCTTCCACCGGTTACGAGGACTGCCAGGAGTTCAGGGGATGCTACCACCACAACCTCTGGGAACGGTTGGTATGGCGTAGTTCTTCTCCTTTATGCAGCAGCTGATGGAGACTCAGTGACGCTAGGCGGAGGATATGAGGCAGGGCATTGACAATGCATATCAGTTAGCAATGGTGGCAGTAGAGAAGGTGGCTGCCCAACCTCAGAAAAGGCAGATCCAGCCATACCAGCCAAGGACTTCAGGCATTCAGGACTTCCAGAAGATGTGGCCGCGAGACTTCAAGGGTACCTATATGCCAACGACTGGATCGAGCATATGGATCTTTCGTCTCGCGGAGATACCAGCTAGGCTCCAGGTAGAAGTTGTGGGCTGTCAGATGTAGGACCTTGCCCGCACTTGGTACGAGACTGACCCAAGGTTGGTACAGCAGGGCAAACTTGGAAGGCTTTCAAGAAGCTTTTCAAGGAGAAGTTCTTCTCCGACACAATACTTGGAGCTTTGCAGATGCAGTTCGAGAACCTGGTTCAGGGGAACCAGACAGTAGAGGAGTACGCCGGAGAGTTCTTCCTCCTGGGCAGATTTGTAGAGGGCCTTAGCGAGACAGCGAAGATTATGAGGTTTAGGAAGGGCTTGGTTAAGGAAGTCAAGTGCTTGACCAAGGGCAACCGGAATGCTACATTCGAGGAGATTTTGATAGAAGCTATGGCAGCGAAAGATGTAATGCCTGTGGTTCGTATTACGTATTTTGGAATACGTGTACGTATTTTATCTTGTATTGTATGATTCCTTGCTTAGTTTTCTTCATGACTTGGTTTATTCTTAGGTTGGTTCGGCTTGGCTAAGTTTGCTTTGGTTCATTATGAACCAAGTGTGAACCCCCTACCTACCACCACCATCCCCATTTATTAATCCCACTTCCTTCTCTCTCTTCATTACTCTTCTTCCTTCCTCCATTAACTCATCACCTACCAGAGAGAGAGAGGTCTAGGCAAGTGCAACTTACTTCATAGAGGAACTCAAAATTTATTGCTTTATTCTCTTCCTTACAGTATTTTAACTTACTTTAATACTTGGCATTTCCACTTTCCATGGCTAGATTCTTGTAGATCTAAGTTTACTTTATTTTCAAAAATCTTGGGTTTTGATCTACTTAATCTTGTTATTTTCGAGTTTTGATGGTTCTATGTTGTAGAGAATCTTGTTCTGCCCCGTTTCGACCTATGGAAGTTCGGATTTGGACCCCGGATGATGGAGTTATCGAGCTTCAGAACTTGGCTCTCATGGTGTTCTTCTTCTCGGAATTTTGGAGAAGATGAACTGTGCTTGACTTGACCGCATGAATATTTCATGCGGCAAGTGTTCTCTTCAGCCGCATGACTGGAAGTACCTTGAGTCGTACAATACTCTGCACTTCTTGAGCCGCATGAGACGCTACCCTTTTAGCCGCATGCGCCCTCCCCCTTCCTGGCCGCATGGGACCCCGCTTCTCCCAGCCGCATGAATTTCTCTCCCCACTCAGTCGCATGTGCCCTTTCTCCTACAGCCGCATGTCTACCTGCCGCATGAGACCCACTTGACTCCGGCCACATATACATGATTGGTCGGCCAGCCGCATGGACCTACACCTCCACCTGCCGCATGGAACTCGCTCGACCCCAGCCGCATAATATTTCGCTCCTCTTGAGCCGCATAGGCCTTGCTTCCCGCTGGCCGCATGTGAACTTTTTCTTCGAGCCGCATGTGCCTTCTGGTCTCGCTAGCCGTATATGCCTCCCTCTCCCTGAACCGCATAGGCTTTGGACCCTGAGCCGCATGGCCCCTCCCTGTACCTTGCTTTAATGATTAGTTATTATTATTACTTGATTATTACTGTTAATTCATGTCTTACAACCTCAGATCAACTTGGGTCTCCTGATTGAATGCTTGCACTATGATGCCCTGCTCCTGTACCCTGGATACGACAGTGACCCGTCGTGGTGCACTCCTGACAAGCGAACATGACATGACCTGATAGTGGCCCGTCGTGGCGCACTCCTGACCAGTACACTTGATATGATAACCTGACATGATATATCTTGATAAGCTGTTGCGACGGCTACCTGACATGACATGACCTGTATAATTAACCCGGATACCGTAGGCGATTGTGCTTGTACAAATAATCCAGTCCTGTCTTGCATCATGTCTAGGAGGGGAATCCTGAGTACCACGGTCAGGAGTACCTACTGAAATGGACTAAGGCTAATAACTAGATTAATACATTAGTCATAAAGAGATCTCCCAGCTACAGGCAATCCCGTTACCTGGGCGTGCCTGGGATCTGTAGCCTGCCGTCGAGTAGGGCACATTTCCAGTATACTGTCATATGTTGCACCCTTCAAGCTACCTAAGGGTACATGCGTTTCCTGGACGATGTACCCACCTGAATTCAACCCCTAATTTTTTACCTGGGTAACCTGGATGGTCTGCAGGGCTTGTGGCTGTGGAATAATCTTATTGCATCTTGCTAGTAACTAGGCCTGTGATAACCCTAGTTAGTTAAAGTATCAAGCCTTACTCATTGCTTGGCCGTGATTGATTGAATAAGGAATAATCTGTCTAGTCTTGACCCTGTATAAATTGTTACATGCTCAGATTTCTTATATTATCTTGCTGATAAATGGGAGAAACCAAGTTCGGATCAGACGAAGGGTTATAATCCCGGTCATTGTTTGGTTTAAGGATTGTAATCTGGTTATCTGAATGATCCCATGGTTATCTTACCGTATATCCCCGTGATGTTATATTTTCTCCAGTTTTACTATATATTATTATCTTCTGTGATAATTGCTGGTTTTAGTTCCTAAGTAAAGCGTCTTTTGTGGCACTTGCTCTTTCTGGGATCTGACCCAGCTGGTTTTGTATGGCCAGATTTTGCAGCAGCTCCTGAGGATCTACCAACTTTACAGCCCGATGGTGGCGACCAGACGTAACCAGGGCAACGAGGGTTTATTTTTGATCTCCCACTTATTGTAAAAATATTATTTTGAGGCATTTAGCCGACGAGCACCTATTTAGCTTGATTGTACTTACTTACTGTCTGCCTACGGGCTCTAATATGATTAACAGATCCTAGGGTTGATCATGTATGACTGAACTCTTGCTAGTCCTAACATTTTGTAACGACTAGCTTCATGATCAACTGAATATGTAATGTTTGGGATGCCTTACTATTGTATATTTGGTGATCTAACATCTTGTAACATTCACTTACTTGCTTGTGATTGAGACACTAGGCTTGTTCATGACCTTAAAAGACTGTTGGCTTGTAGTTAAACCCTCGTGTATCTAGACAGCCGTGACCGTATAGCGAGATGGAATCCATTTCATATACGTAGCTGGCTATGTCTGCCCCCGCTCTCCAGTATTCTGGTTCTGGGGCATGACATGGTTTAAGTGGTGGCCTATGCAGGTCTTGTAAATCAAGATATGTGAGGGTTTACCGAATAGATGTCTCAATCAGTATTCGCCCTTGATCTCTGCTCGTATCTTCTGAATCCCTGGATTCTTGTCCTGATCATATGCTTGTATCATTGATCTGTCCTGGTCTTTCCTTATTGTTCCCCATGTCATCTTCTTCAGCGACATTATTCCTGGATCTGCCGGTCAGCAAGGCGGAGCACTTTCCGCAGATCAGCAGCAACCAGAAGATCAAGCCCAGCATTTCGGAGTAGCCTCCAAAGTCGTGCCTTCTGACGGAGAGCCACCAGTCCAGCCAGTTCAGCCTGCCGAGCCTGATGATGGCACTTTGGTAGGACTCGTCAGGACCTTGATAGCTTCCCAAGATCGTCGAGGAGATGTCTTGCACCAGGCAGTGACGGATGCTTTGACCAGGGGCGATCATCAGGGTAACAGCGAGGCCAACAGCTTCAAGCGCTTGAACCCTCCTTTCTTCGACGGTAGTAAAGATGCTATCGCTACAGATGCTTGGCTTCAGGATACAGAGGTGATTCTAGAAGCAGCCAGGACCCCAGAGAACGAAAAGGTAGCCGTGGTGCGCTTGCAGTTATTAGATCTTGCCCGCAGCTGGTGGACGGCTCAGGCCGTTGGATTAGCAGTACCCATTGCTTGGGCGGTGTTCAGAGAGAGATTCCAGACCAAATATTTTGATGATGTAGCTCGGTACGATCTACAGACGAGGTTCACCAATCTGAAGTAAATGGGCAGAACGGTCGACGGATATGCGGTCGAGTTTTCGAGGCTCAGTCGGTTTGCTCCCACCTTGGTGGCAACCGAGTATGATAGAGCCCAGCGGTTTCAGCAGGGGCTTCACCTGGAGATTCTATTGGCATTTGAGCAGTTTGAGCATCAGACTTTTGATACAGTCTTGAGAGCAGCCAGGAGGCATGAGTATACCTTCCAGAGGATCGTGGATAGGGCCGGAGGTCGGAAGAGATCCCACGGCCAGATGAGTCAGTCTTCAGTCCCAGTCCCGGCAGCCAAGGATTTGACTATTGGAGCTCCGAGGTAGGCGGCCTCAGTGAGGTCGGTTCAGTATTCAGCTCCGACGTACCCTCAGCAGCGGAAGCAGAAGCAGTCTTCCGCAGTGGGATGTTCTCATTGTGGAAAGCCAGGCCATATAGTGGCAGAGTACCGCAGGGCACAGGGATTGTGTCTGGCTTGTGGAGCAGCAGACCATAGGATTGGATCCTGCCCGAATAGGGGTGGTTCATCATCGTCCAACCTTTCTAGCTCTTCGGTGAGAGGACCAGCTCCGGTCCAGCAGCAGTATCCATTGCCGGGGCCCTTGCCGCCTCAGTCCCAGGTATTCCAGCAGCAGAACCCTTAGCAGCATACTCAGGCCCAAGCCTTGAGTCAGAATAGGCAGCGAGGATTTCAGCAGAGGGGACCAGCACCCCGAGGGCATGGTCAGGCTATGGTGATGATCGTGGAGGAAGGATTGGCACCAGGAGAGGTAGTGGCAGGTACAATTCTCGTCAACTCCTTTCCAGCTTCAACTTTATTTGATTCTGGTGCATCGCATTCTTTTATGTCTGCACGATTCCCGATACGGATAGGATTGGAGCCCGAGTCATTATCAGTAAGGCTCAATATACTTACTGGTAACGGACTTGTAGGAGTCGATAGGGTGTTTTCCTCGTGTCGGATCATAGTTAGCGGTAAGGAATTTCTCGCTAGATTGATAGAATTCCCGATGACCGATTATGATGTGGTCCTAGGGATGGATTGGTTGAGGAACCAGTATGCTAGAATAGACTGTCATATTGGTAGGGTTGTTTTTAGCATTCCAGGAGAGCCAGAGTTTTTATTTTCCAGCGGCACAGCTGAGCCTTCTCCTCTAGTGTTGCGGATGGCGGTAGCAGCAGTGCAATTACCCCAGATAGTCGAAGAGTTTCCAGATGTTTTTCCAGAGGAGCTTCCAGGTATGCCGCCAGAGCGGGAGATCGAGTTCACCATAGACTTGATTCCCGGGACAGCCCCAGTATCAGAGAGAGTCTACAGAATGGTGCCATCAGAGTTGGAGATATTGTACTGTCACGACCCGCACCCTAGAGTTAGGGCACGAGACGTGGGTACGTCCAGTCTACGCCGCAGTGTCCGCGGTAGAACGCTATCCTAGGTCTCATGCATCTAACAGTATTGAAGAACAGTTTGGCAACTCTAGAGGGGGGTGAATAGAGTTTATATAGAAAAATAGCCAATTAAAAATAACTCTTTCACCAATAATAAATAATCAGAGTAAAGTGCGGAAAATAAATGAAGAGCAGAAGAGCATGCGCAAACACATCGATTTTAACCTGGTTTTCCTCGTGGAGGACTAGTCCAGGCCTGAGAACTCTAGCTCAGGATTAAATCCACTATTTGTGAAATAGTAGTTTACAACCCGTGCCTTTTCTTCAGAAGAGCACGTCAACTTCTAACAGAGGATCGCAGTGGCGATTTGCTTGGAATTGTCCAAGCGACTTCTTCGACTCTTGCACAAGAATCCTAACTGAGAGATGCTGAGCACTCGAGACTTAGGAGGCTTGTGGCTAGTAGATGGGAAGGGTATGGCTTATTGAGCTTATAAGAGAGAAGAGAAGAGAAGATTGGATAGATTGAAATGAGAGAATTCATGCCCTATTTATAGTGTTTTTATAGGCAGAATTCGGCCAGAATTCGGGTAGGAAAATTCAAAAATTTGGCCGTTGGACAACTAGCAACCAGCTAACCCTAAAATTAGGGTTCCTGATTACTAGGGGACAGAGTTCGGCCCGAACTCTGTGTGGAGGCAGAGTTCGGCCCGAACTCTGTCTCCAGAGCACAGAGTGGTTCAAAGGGGCTTTTTGGGCAGTGTTTGGTTCAGTGGAGCTAGGGATTTTGGGTAGGTTATAGACTAAGTTCCAAGAGCTCAGCATGACTCAGAGTACACAAGTCTAGACTCAATGAAATTATAAAATACAGACTCCAGAACACACTGAGAGCCGGAGACTGAGCTGTCATCTGTCTTGAACTGAATGCAGTCGTCGTGTGTCGTATTGAATTAATACAAATATTATTTAGTCAATGTAGTCAATATTTGGTTGACTGTGACTTTGTGTCAACAATCTCCCCCATATTGATAATTGCCAAAATAATATATGTATATTTCAATATTCATACCTGGACACAGTTGATTGTAACATAGCTCCCCCATAAACGATGCCTGAGCTAAAAGAAGATAGCTCCCCCGTAAACCATGAACGGTGTCGAGCTAGAAGCTATAGCTCTCCCCCGTACAAAATGCATAGAACCTGTGACCTGATAGATAATATTTTCCCAGAGCAAGAACAAGCACAGATATACACAGATATACGAATGCATAGAACCTGTGGCCTGATAGATAATATCTTCCAAAAGCAAAACAAGCACAAAACTAGAAAAATATACATATTTCTCCCCCTTTTTGGCAGTTATCAATATAAAGAAGCAAAGAATAGTAATGCAACCACACCAAGCAGAGAAAAAACAGTGAAATACTAAGCAAAATAAGTCACTGACATAAAGTAAAACTATGATAAAGGACAGATAATGTCGTCCACCAAACCAAGTGGCCAACTCATAAACAGAGTACATAAAACCAGCTACATAAAACCATAATAAACTAAATAACTGAAAGCAAAAAGTAACTAAGATCATCAGCAGTAGCAGCAGCAGATCGAGCCAATCTCCATCACGGAGCACGAGAAGGTCCTGGAACATCTGAAGGACCAGGGAAGGAGCGACGAGGGTTCACAAAAGCATCATCCGGATCCATGTAACGCATAACCCACGGATCATCAATGCGATGACCCGTGCGCGCTGGATCCCTCTCCATGGGAATGTGTAGATGCTGAGACAGAGAGTACCGGATATCATGCAGAGAGTTGCCGAGAGCACTCATCTGCAGAGTGGTACGATACTCTAGCTGTGTCCAGCGATCGTCCTCAAGAGTAAAACGATCCCGGAGCATGGTCTGAATGGACTCAAGAGTGGCAGGTGGAGGAGGTGCATCCTGACCAAAAGGAGGGGCGTCAGGCTCCTCATCATCAGAATGCTCAGAGGCCTCAGGAGAGGCGACAACTGCCTGAGTACGGCGTGCCTTGGACAGAAAAGCAGGAGCAGGCAAGAACTGACAGTCATGAAT
Organism: Iris pallida; assembly: GCA_029216955.1. Taxonomy (NCBI): domain Eukaryota; kingdom Viridiplantae; phylum Streptophyta; class Magnoliopsida; order Asparagales; family Iridaceae; genus Iris; species Iris pallida. The sequence continues at coordinate 469,120 of JANAVB010019398.1, forward strand.
AGGAATGATGAATGCACGAAAAACCATAGGAAGGTATAAAGGATAAACCAACGCTCTTGGTTTCTTCCTACAATTTATCATCCAATCCATCATTGTTCTAGGAAGATTGAATGGGATACGATAATGGAGGTGATATAAGGCAGAAATCTCAAAGTAGGTAACTTCATCAGTTGAGCCAGCTTTTGGTAAGATGGTGTTAAAAATCATTCGATGAAGCTCATAGAAGTAGGGGTTGAGATGCTTGGCCATAAGTTTGCGAGGACTTATGTTAGGAGCACATAATTCCTCCTTGAATCCTTCAAGAGAAGTATCGCCAACAAATTGAAATTGACGTGCTTCCACAAGTTTATCCCAAGCATCAAGATTAACAAGATCAAGAAAATCCCCCAACTCAGAATCATTGAAAACTATGTCAATACCGGCAACCCGGGAATAGATGTGGGTTGCATCGAAAGTTAAATTGTAATAAAACATTTGGATTGTACTACGGTACATGACAAAATTTGAAGCAACTAAAGCATCCAAACATAGATCACGAAACAGAGATTCAAAATGAGCAAAGATTGTAAAATTTATCGGATGTCCCCCGAACACCGGACGAGTACGAAAATCGCTAAACCATGCATTAGACGCGTCTAGCGACACAAATAGGCGTTCGTCATATGTATTCGGATCTTGGGGACTAGGCGGGTTGAACAACGGATGAATGGGTTGTTGTTCACCTACTTGCTCAAGTGGAGGAGGAGGATTCGAAGAGGAAGCTCCCTCAGTTCGAACCCTTTTCCCACGATTGGGCAAGCGAGGAGCCATTTGCAAGAAAATGGAGAACTTGAAAATGGATAGAAGGAGAGAGTTATACCAGAAAATAATACCAAACAGTGGAAGAGAATGATGAGAAACCCTTTTTCCTTGATTTTGAGGAGCAATGGAGCACTCTAGATCAAAAACTAGGGTTAGGGTTTGAAGGAAGGAGTTTGGAGAGGTGAGGAAGGAGGCAATGGTGAAGGAGAGAGAAGGAATCCCGAAATAAAATAGGGGTTTGTCTTTGGTCGGATGAAATATTGACCATAGGATCTAAATTGATCCAACGGCAGAGCCAGATCCCGACGCTGGAACTTAGGCACCGAACTCGGCCCGAACTCTGTTAGGGGCAGAGTTCGGCCCGAGTTCTGGATCAGTGGTCCAGAACTAAAAGCAGGCTGAAAAGATAGAAAAATTGATTAAGTGTTGAACAAAAGAGATTTTGAGGATAAAAGTTTGATGAAAACAATGAAGTACATAGAGAGGTACACAAAGGTCAGAATGAACTTTAGGAAAGATCAATTAGGCAATAATAAATCGGAACAAACCATATAATAAACAAGAAAATATATTGTAATTCAGTATTTCAAATTTGCCATGGATTAGCTGCAGGGGCCGGATCCCAGCTAGCGGTAGTCCTGAGGACTAGTGCACCGTGTCACTTAGGCTTTTACGCCTTTTTGTCAGAAGGACCCTTTCGGCTTGTACCCATAATAAATTTGTCATAAAAGAATCAAAATATACTCGACATTTACGCAAGTAAGTCTCAACTTATAACTGCTTCATCCAAAATTCCGAGTTCACGACAAAGATAATTGAAGCGCTCTTCGGATAATGGCTTAGTAAAGAAATCTGCTAGCTGATGATCAGTGTCAATAAATTCTAAGTTAATCGTGCCATTTTGCTGATGATCACGTAAAAAGTGGTGTCTGATCTCAATGTGTTTAGTGCGTGAGTGGCAGACAGGGTTCTTAGTCAAATTAATGGCACTAGTATTGTCACAGAATATAGGAATATGCATGAAAGATAACTTATAGTCTTCAAGGGTTTGCTTCATCCACAGAATTTGTGCACAACAACGCCCAGCTGCTATGTATTCAGCTTCTGTTGTGGATAGTGCGACAGAGTTCTGCTTCTTGCTAAACCATGAGACTAAAGCCTTTCCTAATAAATGACACGTGCCGCTCGTACTTTTACGGTCGACCTTGCATCCAGCAAAGTCAGCATCAGAGTAACCGATGAGGTCAAATGATGTTGACTTGGGATACCATAGGCCCACTGTAACCGTACCCTTAAGGTATCGAAAGATACGCTTAACCGCGGTCATGTGAGATTCCTTAGGATTTGCTTGATATCTAGCATATAGGCAAACACTAAACATGATATCGGGGCGACTAGCAGTTAAATAAAGTAAGCTGCCTATCATACCTCGATACTTACGTTGATCAACGGGTTTGCCGCTCTCATCTGGTTCGAGTTTGGTTGAAGTAGCCATTGGAGTGCTGATTGGTTTGATGTTGTCAAGATCGAACTTCTTCAGCATGTCCTTGGTATACTTCGATTGACAGATGAAAGTTCCATTAGCCATTTGTTTCACTTGCAGACCAAGAAAATAGTTGAGCTCTCCCATCATGCTCATCTCAAATTCTGTCTGCATACACTTGGCAAATTCTTGACAGAGGGTTTCATCAGTAGAACCAAAAATGATATCATCAACATAAATTTGAATCAACAGAATAGTGTCTTTAAAAGATTTTATAAACAGTGTAGTGTCAATTTTTCCTTTTGAAAAACCTTTCTCAAGTAAGAAGCTACTTAGCCTTTCATACCAAGCTCTGGGGGCTTGTTTGAGGCCATAAAGTGCTTTCTTTAGCTTGAACACGTGGTCGGGAAATTTGTGATTTTCAAAGCCAGGAGGTTGTTTCACATAAACTTCCTCCTTAATAAAACCATTCAGGAAAGCACTTTTTACATCCATTTGAAATAATTTAAAGTTTTGAAAATTAGCAAAAGCACAAAGCATCCGAATGGATTCTAGTCTAGCAACAGGAGCATACGTCTCATCGTAGTCGATACCTTCCTCTTGGTTGTATCCTTGAGCTACTAGACGAGCTTTGTTACGTGTGACTGAACCATCTTCATTTACTTTGTTTCTAAAAACCCATTTAGTACCAATTATCGAGTGATTAACCGGTCTAGGAACGAGTTCCCATACTTGGCTTCTCTCGAATTGGTTGAGTTCTTCTTGCATAGCAGAAATCCAAAATTCATCATTAAAAGCTTCAGAAATGTTTTTAGGCTCTACTTGTGAAATGAAGGAAGTGCTAGCAACGGAGTCTCTTAGTGATGATCTAGTAGTTACTCCACGTGAAACTTCTCCTATAACTAAATTTTCTGGATGAGAAGGTTTGAAAGAGAATTTCTTAGGCAAACCCTCCAGAGAATTAGTTTCGGTTGAAGTATTCATTGGAGTAGAAGTTGATGGCTCAACGTCATCATCAAGAGTACTTGCTGTACTGTTGTCTTCATCAAAAGTCACATTTGTTGACTCTTCCACAATAAGTGAGCGTTTATTAAAAACTCTATATCCCTTACTCTTGGCGGCATAACCAAGAAAGATACCATCGTCAGCTTTGGCATCAAATTTGCCTAAGTTGTCTTTGGTGTTAAAGATAAAACATCTACAACCAAAAACTTTAAAATAAGAAACATTGGGGGTCCTCCCAAACCAAAGCTTATAGGGTGTTTTCTTCATAATGGGACGAATCAGCACCCTATTCAAAATGTGGCATGCTGTACTAACAGCTTCTGCCCAAAAATATTTCGGAAGTGAAAATTTATTCAACATGACTCTGGCCATATCGCCGAGAGTTCTATTCTTCCGCTCCACAACACCATTTTGTTGAGGAGTTCTAGGACAAGAAAATTCATGATCAAAACCATTTGCATTACAAAAACTTTTAAAATCATAATTTACGAATTCGCCTCCATGATCACTTCGGATTCGAGTAATCATGTAGCCTTTTTCGTTTTGAACTTTCTTTACAAAAATTTTGAAAGCAGAAATAGCATCGCTCTTATTAGCGAGAAAGAAAACCCAAGTAAATCTCGAAAAATCATCAACAATAACAAATGCATAAAGTTTGCCAACAAGGCTAGCTATTCTACTAGGACCAAATAAATCAATATGAAGTAATTGCAAGGGTCTAGTAGTACTTACAGAGTTGATGGAATAAAACGAGGATTTAGTTGCCTTGTTTAGTTCACATTCGGCACATACCGTGTCCTTTTTGAATGTGATGTCAGGCAATCCTCTCACTAGCTTCTTGGTAGAAAGCCTGGATATAGCATCCATGTTGGCATGACCAAGACGCTGGTGCCAAAGTAGTCGTTCGTCTTTGTGGGCATATAGACATCTACCTGCATTGTTAGTATTTATAGAAAGATGGAAAATATAGATATTGTCCTCTCTTTTTCCTTCAAAAGCAATGTCTCCTGTTGACCTATCATAGATGTAGCAACTGTTTTGTCCAAAGTTAATATCATATCCATGATCAGCAAGATGACTAATGCTGAGCAGGTTATGCTTTAACTCGGTCACTAGGCAGACATCCTTTATTACAGGAGAAGGAGGATGACCAATGACACCATTACCTATAATGTGCCCTTTGAGATTGTTACCGAAGGATACGTATCCTTCTCTCTTCATCGATAGTGATGCAAAAAGATTTGCGTCTCCCGTCATATGTCGCGAGCATCCACTATCGAGAATCCACTTACTTTCAGTTGAGGAGGGAAGGTCCACCTACATCAAGAGTAGATGTGACCTTTGGTACCCGAGTTCTTGAGGGTCCTGAAAAGTTAGTCTTTGGAAACCAAGCATATATCTTTTTATCTACAAGTCTTCTAACTCTGCACTGTGGTGAGATGTGTCCATGTGATCCACAATAAGTACAGATAGCATTCTTATTTATATTAGGAGCATGAGAATAATATCTGTAAGCAACATGATGAGGATGGACATGATGTGAAGAGTTAGCATGGTGAAGATGATTATGCATGGAATAAGTGGCATGTTGATGGTGTCTATGAGGCATAGAATGATGGTATTGTCTATGATGTGTGACATGCTGATATTGTCTAGATGGCATGGCATGATGATTTTGTCTATATGTTATATGAGGACCTTGTCTATATGGCATTGCATGATGATTTTGTCTATATGGCATGGCATGATGATTTTTATGTGTAGAGTGATGTTGATTGTATCTTTGTGCATGATGAGTGTGTACTGAGTGAGAATTGTTCTTACGTGCACGTGATTTGTGAAAGTTTGTGTATATAAATGCATGGTTATGAGAATGACGTGGTTGACTAGCATGAGTGGTGTTGTGCCCATGTGATTGGGTTTGAGGTTGAACAACCTGTTTACCCAATTTGGTTTCTAATCTTTTAGAAACAGCTTGCAGTTCATCAACCTTAATATTTAAGCCATAAATCTTAGTCATGGAAATCTTGTGTCTACTCTTTTCTTCAGCAAGCAACGTGTTGAGAGTAGTGATTTCTTGAGTTTGTTGCTCAATACGTGCTTCAGCATCATGTAAGCTTAATTTAAGCTTGGATACTTCATCAGTGTCATTAGTGGGTGATGTGTTTCTAACATTATCAAGAAGTAAAGAAATTCTTTGTATCTCATCTTCTAGACTTTTGATTTTGTCCTTGGCATGTTTATATTTACCGATGACCTTTTTATGATCATCGAGTAAATCAGTGAAAGCATCGCCAAGTTCATCAAAAGAGAAGTCATCCAGAGTTTCGTTAGATACCTTGTTGGAAGTTGCCATGAGGCACACATTTGCTGTATCTTGAGGAGAGTCCTTTTCTTCCTCAGAGTCACTCGCTTCACTTTCATGCAAAATGCCTGTGTTGGCATATTTCTTTGATGAGTTCCTTTTGTATGGCTTCTCATAGCGGTTGCTCTTCTTCAGGAATGGGCAGTCTTTTCGGACATGTCCAGTTTTCTTGCAACCGTAACAAGTTGGTTCTTCTTCATCGTCTTCTTGAGATTCCTTCTTCCTTCGATTGAAGCGAAGGAATTTCCTGAAGTTGCGAACCATGAGAGCTTGGTCTTCATCATCCGAATTATCTTCTTCGGTCTCATCATGATTAGCTCTTCGTTGATGAGCTTTGAGTGCGATCTCCCTGGTCTTCGGAGCAGGCTCTTCGAAGTCCTTGAGGTCAAGCTCGTGAGTCATAAGGTTACCCATCAAGGTCTCCATTGACATTGTTGTGAGATCGTTTCCTTCTATGATGGCTGTCACCTTAGGGTTCCAAATCTTTGGTAGCCCTCTGAGCAGCTTACGAATCTTCTCGTGGTTTGAGTACTGCTTTCCAAGCGAAAATAGAGGATTGATGATGTCGAGGAATCTTGTGAACATTTGAGTGATCGTCTCACTTGGCTTCATCTTGAAAGCTTCGTATTCTTGAGTGAGATGGCTTATTTTGGATTCCTTGACCTGTGTGGTTCCTTCATGCGTCACTTCTAGAAGTCTCCATACTTCATGAGCAGTGGTGCATGTAGAGACCCTGTTGAACTTATTCCTGTCTATGGCACAGAATAAAGCATTAATAGCCCTAGCATCTAGACTTGCCTGTTTCTTCTCCTCGACAGAATATTTGTCGTGTGGTTTCTCAATGAGGTCACCATCGACAACTATTTTGGCGGGCTTTTTGTAACCGTCAGTGACGACAGTCCACAGGTCAAAGTCTAGAGACTTAAGATAGAAGCTCATCCTTGTTTTCCAATATGTGTAGTTAGTCCCATCAAATAGGGGAGGCCTATGAGTGGACTGACCTTCACCATGATTGGAAATCAAGGATTATGTGGTTGCCATGGATCAGCTCTTAGGATGTTAGTCCTTGTAAAGAGAACAGAGCTCTGATACCAATTGAAGAACAGTTTGGCAACTCTAGAGGGGGGTGAATAGAGTTTATATAGAAAAATAGCCAATTAAAAATAACTCTTTCACCAATAATAAATAATCAGAGTAAAGTGCGGAAAATAAATGAAGAGCAGAAGAGCATGCGCAAACACAGCGATTTTAACCTGGTTTTCCTCGTGGAGGACTAGTCCAGGCCTGAGAACTCTAGCTCAGGATTAAATCCACTATTTGTGAAATAGTAGTTTACAACCCGTGCCTTTTCTTCAGAAGAGCATGTCAACTTCTAACAGAGGATCGCAGTGGCAATTTGCTTGGAATTGTCCAAGCGATTTCTTCGACTCTTGCACAAGAATCCTAACTGAGAGATGCTGAGCACTCGAGACTTAGGAGGCTTGTGGCTAGTAGATGGGAAGGGTATGGCTTATTGAGCTTATAAGAGAGAAGAGAAGAGAAGATTGGATAGATTGAAATGAGAGAATTCATGCCCTATTTATAGTGTTTTTATAGGCAGAATTCGGCCAGAATCCGGGTAGGAAAATTCAAAAATTTGGCCGTTGGACAACTAGCAACCAGCTAACCCTAAAATTAGGGTTCCTGATTTCTAGGAGACAGAGTTCGGCCCGAACTCTATGTGGAGGCAGAGTTCGGCCCGAACTCTGTCTCCAGAGCACAGAGTGGTTCAAAGAGGCTTTTTGGGCAGTGTTTGGTTCAGTGGAGCTAGGGATTTTGGGTAGGTTATAGACTAAGTTCCAAGAGCTCAGCATGACTCAGAGTACACAAGTCTAGACTCAATGAAATTATAAAATACAGACTCCAGAACACACTGAGAGCCGGAGACTGAGCTGTCATCTGTCTTGAACTGAATGCAGTCGTCGTGTGTCGTATTGAATTAATATAAATATTATTTAGTTAATGTAGTCAATATTTGGTTGACTGTGACTTTGTGTCAACAAGTATAAGGCTAAGCAGTTTATACTCCCCGAATGGGGGTAACATAGCAGAATGTAAACTCAATCACATCTAAGTTAGAGCATAATAGAAGATAAATAAAACATGAAATACAAAAGAGATACAGCAGATAGAAGTCTAAGTGTCTAAGATACACAAACCCAGAAATACATCTCAAATCTCAAATACAGTAATCCATAAATACAACTCAAGATAACTGAAAATAAACTATGAGCAAAACCCTAGCTACCTATACAACCTCTATTGTGTCTCCTCTAGGCTACCAGGCAACCTCCAGGCTATCTATAAAATTTATCAATGGGTCCAGTCAGGACAGGAGAGAGTACAGTACATCTCAATAATATCATAACATGTTAGAAAATATAAACATGCTAGAGAGTAAGATACAGGATCTGAAGAAATAACATGATGAAAGAGAAAGACTGTAAATAAATAGATACAACATATAGAAAACTAATAGTGACTAGTGAATCAGAGCACAAGATGGTTATGTAAACGGCACGATGTTGTACACGAGTAATCTACAGAGGTTTGTACACGAGTAATCTACTGGTTTGATTATATAACCACTTCTACTCCCCCGCCCCAATCAATACACAAGGATCTAGCTAAGTAATGTTATTATACACGAAGGTCATGTGAAAACATGATTATACACGATTTCACACGTTGCGTACACGAATGTAACGAATACAAAGAGTACACGATGCTCACGATAAAGCACACGAACCCGAATACCCGATGTATCCGCTAAAGGGATAACATCGCACAACAAGATCAATATAGTACTAATCCGTAATTCCAACGTGTCAGCATCATGTAAAGTAATCTAAAGCAGAAAATATAATCCTAAACAAGATATGAAATGATCAGAAAATGTACTCACCTGCTATCTAAATGTCCAAAGGAAATATACTGTCCGAGAAGAGGTGTCTGGCTCCTATTTAGAACAGCATAAGTCATAACAAGTCCAAAATGCTAAAATAAAGCACTACTATGCATTCTACATGATTCTAGGTCATTCTAGGTCAAAGTCAACTCTTGGTCAACTCTGGTCAACTGTACTAGTCAAACTAGGTTAACTAGGCAGTACTAGGTCTAAACCTAGACTAACAAGTCTCATTAGGCCTAACCAAGCCTGGACTATCACTCACACAAAATCACAAAGCTACACAAGTTATCAAACACATATTACATATATATTCATATATATTTTTATTACAAGCAAAGTGCATAAAGACAAGGTGTGAGTGATACATGAATGTGGATATGGCAATGTGTACATAGTAGTACAATGTGTTCAAGTGTGAGAGGGTTATGTTAGAAGGATAACATTTAGCAAGGGTTCATTGTGTCACATAGAAGAAATAACATGTAAAGCATAGGTTTAGCATGTGTGTGTGTGGGTGTTAATCATAACAAAAGGGTTTATTTATACATCAAAGGGTTTACTCATAACAGTAAGTAGATTTTATGTGTATTCATGCTTGGGGTTACAGTCAACATGTAGAAGGGGGTTTTAACATATGAACATGGTGCTAAGTGCTAATATGGCATCATACATTCCTATCATGTTGGCATTCATATATAGCATACATTCATACTTGATCACGTTACTTACTTACACATGGATACTTGCATACATGTTTCAATACCTTGCATTACCCACATGCTTGCATTTCATCCATTCATTCATGCATTGCATTCATTCATTCATTCATTCATGCATCTATACATACATATTTGAATATATTATATACTTTCAAACATTATATCATTTATACATACTCTATATTATATTACATTCTCTTAACACACACACACATATGTATATATAAACATGTATACATACATATTTGTACATACAAGGATATACAAAATGCATATGTCGTATAGTAATCTTCCACTTAAAATCAATACTGTAAAAATTAAGCATTTATTAAATTCTAGGATTAAAGTATGTTATAGATCTTTGTGTTAGCTTTCCGAAACTTTAAACGGATCGTATTTTCGTGTCCGGAAGCTCCCGGAATCGCAAAAACACCGAAACGCGTTCGTCTTTCGTACAGCTGACACTCAAATAATTTTGCGTAACGTTTCAGAACGAATTTGGCTTATTGAAATATATATTTTTAAAGCTAACTTCGATACGGTTCTTTTAAAAAAAATGGAAGATAAATCAGAATTTTAAGCTAAAAGTTATGACTTTTCTATGTTGTTATTGCTACTAAAAACTTGGATAAATATTATGACGAATTTAGGTAGTTTGAGACAAAAGAAACACAAGTATATAACATAATATATCAAGAACTCACTCTCTACACTAATATATATATATATATATGAGACACTATAGAATACATCTCCAATACAAAAATATGAGATTAAACATGTAATAATTTATTCATACATAACAACAACACATAGTGTGTCCAAATTTGGTGTTTTCCCACATGGACACAACCACAACACAAAGGACACTCCTATGACCTCCAAATGGACACAAAATGGACACAAATGGAGATACAATCATGGAGGTCATTCCTATGGGTTCAAAATATTCCTATATGCATGTAGGGATGGATTAGAGGAGAGATTATACCTACCGAAAGAGAGATTCAAAGAAAAAATTTTCCGACACGACACCGACACGTAGAGATTCTAAAAGGACACGAACGAGCTCTGAATCCTCCCAAACTTGGCTAGCACCCTCTAACCATGGAGTAGAGGAGAAATGAAGAAGATTTGGTGGAAGAAGGGGTTAATTTGGAGATAAAATCAATGGAGGTTCATCTCTAAATTAATTTGGGGAAGAACAAGAGAGAGAAAATGGATGAAAACAAATGAATGAAGGAGTGACTCAATCCTTATCCACCCCATATATGGCTGCACAAAAATGGTGAGGTGTCCCATATTTGAATGTCCAAATGCCGTCCACTAATCTATTTGATTTAAATTAGGAATGGGTTAAAGGTTGAGGTCAATTTAGTCGAGTTTTAAGTCTCTAATTAAACTAACCTATCCATAAATAATTAGTCTAACTATTAACTAAAATTAATATCATGTGGACTAAAATTAATATCATGTGGGCCATGCCTAACTAGTGTGTGGGTCCCACTAGAGTCAAACTACCCCCCGGATCCCTGTTGCAAGTCGGATTGAGTTGAAATTCGAACCCGACTCAAATAACCCCAAAAAAATATAATAAATAATAAAATAAATTTTAACCCCAAAATTATATCATAAATAATAAAATAAATTTAAAAAATATTCAAAAATATAAAATGATAAAAATATCCTTGTTTCTGAAAACTGGGGATGATAAATCTATCCACCTTAAAAAAATTTCGTCCTCGAAATTAAAACAAAGCAATCACAGGAAACACATGCAGAAAACAATCTCATTCAAATACTTTTCAAAAAAAAAAATCAGCAATAAAAAATCTCTTTGAGGCACATCAAACATTTGTAAATAAAAACTGATACGTGTCCGATACGGACACAAAACCATCATAAAATCACACATATCAAAGGTCAAAATCAACAATCACCAACGCAATAAATATCAAAATAATTTAAAGAGGTCAAATACAAAATATCCTTAGGCCAGAAATGACATTAAAATATCCTAATCACATGGTTAGGCTCTAGGTCAAACAGTCTCTAGGGTTTCACTAGCAAAATATCAAAATCACAAGTCATAATTTTAAATAGTTTTAAAATAATTTAAAAATTACCAAAAATCATATCATGATTTAAATGTCAAATCAATAAATGATTAAAATTACAAAATTTCAAAATTACCCCCACATTTTAGAAAACTGGGTGTTACAAGTCTACCCACCTTAGAAAAATTTCGTCCTCGAAATTAAAATGTTCATACTCCTTCTAGGTCAAACCCCCCACAATCAAAGTCTCAGAACTTAAACAATCATATGATTTAAAAGGATGACATACAGGATCATGGCATACGGTGGTAGTAGAAGTCTCATCTAGGTATACTAGTCATGCTAAACCAAAAGGGTCATAGGGTATCAAAATACACAAGCAATCTAGGGTGCTAAACTAGAAAAGATACAGAATAACAATCATCAAGACTGTAAGACAGTCTACCGTCCTATATGAAAACTGATACTTATTAAAATAAAATAAAGTTAACTACCATTTATCAAATAAGGGGTACTATTCAAGAAAATCAAAATCAAAAGTTAAAGAATGAAAGCCAATTGCATGGAAATCCAATCACAATATATTTGTATATATAGCGTTAGAGAGGGAAAAGCTAGCATTATGTACAAGTTATGTAGTTCGTGTGTGTATGGATATATGTGGACATGTTCATATGGTTAGATAATAGGCGTGTGTGTATGTAAAATATACATGAAAGTGCATAGGAGGATTTGGATTTCAAACAATAACTATCAAGTTAAACTAATCATGGCATATTGGTTAAACAATCTACAATACACAACTCATTTGCTCATAACATGCATGGCTAACCATGTATATATGTATATATATATATATATATATATATATATTTTTTTTTAAAGAGGTAGAGATTTAGTTATGTATCTATATACATTATAACATGTATGCATAAACTCTATATATATCTATATAGATATATGAACATAACATAGAGATGAAGGGTTAGCTTACATGGCAGTGTATACTATGTTAGAGTGTGTGTGTGTCCTTGTACAGGGTTATAGCTTTAGTATTGTGAGGTTAAACCCAGTTTTAGTTCAGCATTTACATACAAAATCCGAAAATAAGCTAACATTTTAACCAGTGTAATATTAACATAATGCAGTTTTAGATTTTAGGGGTTTAAAACAGCACAACTAACTCAATGCTTCCAATACATCCTAACATGATAGAGAAGAAACCCTAACATACTATCCATACATTTAGCTATGCATACAGTTCAATATTACATATTAAATCTGAAATTGAACTAAACATTGGAAATCAATATGAAAATGTTAACATGTATTCAGTTTTAGGATTTGGAGAAATTTGAACATCAACCAACCCAATGTTTATCACCACCTAACATGTAAGAATATGAAACCTAAATTTATATTCCTACATACCACAATATATACAGCTCAAAATATTATATTTAAAAAAATAGCAAATTGAACTAATCACTTAGAATCCAGTATTAAGGGTTAATATGCACACAGTCTCAGATTTGACAAATTCAAACATAACTTAACCAATTTTTTGAATTGAAACCCTATGTATAACATGCATGTGCAGTGATGTAAACATAACTAATAACATGAAATTTATATTTAAATTACGAGTTTAAGCTAAAAAAAGTAGAGAACCAGAAATATTAGGGTTTTGGAAATTTAAACATCAACAACATATTAATATGTATTTAGATAGGTGGGAATCAAAGTGTAGCATACATACGTGTCAGACAAGTGTCCACTATATATATTTCATGTCCCATTATAAAAATCAAATTCTACGTCAAGACCAACATTTAGATTCCTACCAAGATTGCAAAGTAGGTGATTGATGTAATCAAGACAGTTTAATTATTATTATTATTTAATACAAGGATAGTAGCAAGAAGAAAATAACAATGAAATCTGTTCTGCTTATCTGTTTAAAAGAATGAACCGTTTTGAAACCCAGAGCTAAACTATCAAATCCAAGATAAGGTCTAACAAAATCATCGATTCATTATATTAAGAAGAAATTCATAGTAAGAAGTCACACAAGGTTTATAACAACAGCCAAAGCTACTACTAAGTTAAATAATGAGAAACAAAACAAAACAAAAATTTCCTCTTTTTTTTTGAAAGACTGAACAAAAGTAGTGAAAACATGTTCAAAAGTATTTAAGGTACAATCTGATAATTATATGCGTCTATCCAAAATTATGGTGCTCTAAATCCTCATCATACTAGTAAGCAAGGCTACGATAATCACAGAGTCCTCGACTTAGGCACATACCTCTAGAATCATGGTATTTAACATTTTCACGATGCCGCTAGCTTGGCTGCAAAAACCTTAAATTCCCACACCCGAGAAATATATCCAAGTCAGACTATATGTCCTCACCATGCTGGCTAATGTGACTGTAGAAGACTAGATTCCATAACATTGATGACCTAGCCCATATAATTTTATCTTGACAAAAATTAAATTAAATCAACAATGAATACCCAAAAAAATCAAATTTATCAACGAACATCAAGATTCAAAACTGAACAATAATCCATCAAATCGTATAAATACAAACTCGGATGCAACAGCTGACATCAAGATTCAAAACTCCACAATCATCATCAAAATCAAGTTCAACAACAGAAAGTAAAGATAAATCAAATCAAGGGAAGAAGAGTTTTTCAAATCGAAGTTAAAATAAGATTCTCAAGGGTCGTCCCAGGAATCTCTCAAGCGATCCTAACTGTGATTGAGTACCTTCAATATATCCTAATCCTACTGCAGGCTGTAGTGGTACTCTAGTTCGAATACCACTACACAAACTCGACCTGCATGGGCCACCACTAAAAATGTGTCACGACCCGCACCCTAGAGTTAGGGTACGAGACGTGGGTACGTCCAACCTACGCCGTAGTGTCGACGGTAGAACGCTGTCCTAGGTCTCATACATCTAACAGTATAAGGCTAAGCAGTTTATACTCCCCGAATGGGGGTGACATAGCAGAATGTAAACTCAATCACATCTAAGGTAGAGCATAATGGAAGATAGATAAAACATGAAATCCAAAAGAGATACAGCAGATAGAAGTCTAACTGTCTAAGATACACAAACCCAGAAATACATCTCAAAGCTCAAATACAGTAATCCATAAATACAACTCAAGATAATTGAAAATAAACTATGAGCAAAACCCTAGATATCTATGCAACCTCTATTGTGTCTCCTCTAGGCTAGCAGGCAACCTCCAGGCTATCTATAAAATTTATCAACAGGTCCAGTCAGGACAGGAGCGAGTACAGTACATCTTAATAATATCTTAACATGTTAGGAAATATAAACATGCTAGAGAGTAAGATAAAGGATTTGAAGAAATAACATGATGAAAAAGGAAGACTGTAAATAAATAGATACAACATATAGAGAACTAATAGTGACTAGTGATTCAGAGCACAAGATGGTTATATAAACGGCACGATATTGTACACGAGTAATCTACAGAGGTTTGTACACGAGTAATCTATTGGATTGATTACATAACCACTTCTACTCCCCCGCCCTAATCAATACACAAGGATCTAGCTAAGTTATGTTATTGTATACGAAGGTCATGTGAAAACATGATTATACACGATTTCATACGTTTCGTACACGAATGTAACGAATATAAAGAGTACACAATGCTCACGATAAAGTACACGAACACGAATATCCGATGTATCCGCTAAGGGGATAACATCGCACAATAAGATCCATATAGTACTAATCCATGTTTCCAACGTGTCAGTATCATGTAAAGTAATCTAAAGCAGGAAATATAATCCTAAACAAGATATAAAATGATCAGAGAATGTACTCGCCTGCTATCAGAATGTCCAAAGAAAATATACTGTCCGAGGAGAGGTGTCTGGCTCCTATTTAGAACAGCATAAGTCACAGCAAGTCCAAAATGCTAAAATAAAGCTCTACTATGCATTCTACATGATTCTAGGTCATTCTAGGTCAAAGTCAACTCTTGGTCAACTCTGGTCAACTGTACTAGTCAAACTAGGTTAATTAGGCAGTACTAGGTCAAAACCTAGACTAACAAGTCTCATTAGGCCTAACCAAGCCTAGACTATCACACACAAAATCACAAAGCTACATAAGTTATCAAACACACATTACATATATATTTATATATATTTTTATTACAAGCAAAGTGCATAAAGACAAGGAGTGAGTGATACATGAATGTGGATATGGCAATGTGTACATAGCAGTACAATGTGTTCAAGTGTGAGGGGGTTATGTTAGAAGGATAACATTTAGCAAGGGTTCATTGTGTCACATAGAAGAAATAACATTTAAAGCATAGGTTTAGCATGTGTGTGTGTGGGTGTTAATCATAACAAAAGGGTTTATTTATACATCAAAGGGTTTACTCATAACAGTAAGTAGATTTTATGTGTATTCATGCTTGGGGTTACTGTCAACATGTAGAAGGGGATTTTAACATATGGACATGGTGCTAAGTGCTATTATGGCATCATACATTCCTATCATGTTGGCATTCATATATAGCATACATTCATACTTGATTACGTTACTTACTTACATATGGATACTTGCATACATGTTTCAATACCTTGCATTACCCACATGCTTGTATTTCATCCATTCATTCATGCATTCATTCATTCATTCATTCATGCACCTATACATACATATTTGAATATATTATATACTTTCATACATTATATCATTTATGTATACTCTATATTATATTACATTCTCTTAACACATACACACATATGTATATATACACATGTATACATACATATTTGTACATACAAGGATATACAAAATGCATATATCGTATAGTAATCTTCTACTTAAAATCAATACTGTATAAATTAAGCATTCATTAAATTCTAGGATTAAAGTATGTTATAGATCTTTGTGTTAGCTTTCCGAAACTTTAAACGGATCGCATTTTCGTGTCCGAAAGCTCCCAAAATCGCAAAAATATCGAAACATGTTCGTCTTTCGTACAGCTGACACTCAAATAATTTTACAGAAAGTTTCAGAATGAATTTGGCTATTGAAATATATATTTGGAAAGCTAACTTCGATACGGTTCTTTTTAAAAAATAGGAGATAAATCGAAGTTTTAAGCTAAAAGTTATAACATTTCTATGTTGCTATTGCTACTAAAAACGTGGATAAATATTATGACGAATTTTGGTAGTTTGAGACAAAAGAAACACAAGTATATAACATAATATATCAAGAACTCACTCTCTACACTAATATATATATATATATGAGACACTATAGAATACATCTCTAATATAAAAATATGAGATTAAATATGTAATAATTTATTCATACATAACAACAACACATAGTGTGTCCAAATTTATGGTTTTTCCACATGGACACAACCACAACACAAAGGACACTCCTATGACCTCCAAATGGACACAAATGGAGATACAACCATGTGAGTCATTCCTATGGGTTTAAAATATTCTTATATGTATGTAGGGATGGATTAGAGGAGAGATTATACCTTCCGAAAGAGAGATTCAAAGAAAAATCCTTCCGACACGACACCGATACGTAGAGATTCTAAAAGGACATGAACGAGCTCCGAATCCTCCCAAACTTGGCTAGCACCCTCTAACCATGGAGTAGAGGAGAAATAAAGAAGATTTGGTGGAAGAAGGGATTGATTTGGAGATAAAATCAATGGAGGTTCATCTCTAAATTAATTTGGGGAAGAACAAGAGAGAGAAAGTGGATAAAAACAAATAAATGAAGGAGTGACTCACTCCTTATCCCCCCATAGATGGCTGCCCAAAAATGGTGAGGTGTCCCCTATTTGAATGTCCAAAATGCCCTCCACTAATCTATTTGATTTAAATTAGGAATGGGTTAAATGTTGAGGTCAATTTAGTCTAGTTTTAAGTCTCTAATTAAACTAACCTATCCATAAATAATTAGTCTAACTACTAACTAAAATTAATATCATGTGGACTAAAATTAATATCATGTGGGCCATGCCTAACTAGTGGGTGGGTCCCACTAGAGTCAAACTACCCCCCGGGTCCCCGTTGCAAGTCGGATTGAGTTAAAATTCGAACCCGACTCAAATAACCCCAAAAAAATATAATAAATAATAAAATAAATTTTAACCCCAAAATAATATCATAAATAATAAAATAAATTTTAAAAATATTCAAAAATATAAAATGACAAAAATATCCTTGTTTCTGAAAACTGGAGGTAACATGTACAAGATGATTGAAGAACTTCAAGCCAAGGGATTCATTCGTGCTAGTGGATCGCCTTGGGGAGCCCCGATGCTTCTTGTGAAAAAGAAGGATGGTGCGTCTAGGTTATGTGTTGATTATCGTACCTTGAACTCAGTGACAATCAAGAACAGATACCCTCTCCCGAGGATAGATGACTTGTTTGATCAGCTCAAAGGGGCAGCAGTATTCTCGAAGATCGACTTACGCTCAGGATATCATCAGATCAGAGTCAGAGAGCAGGACATCCCGAAGACAACTTTTAGATCGAGGTATAGACATTGGGAGTTCCTTGTTATGCCCTTTGGAGCGACCAATGTGTCGACTGTATTCATGGATCTCATGAATCGTATCTTCATGCCTTACTTGGATCAGCTTATGATTGTGTTCTTGGATGACATCCTGGTCTATAGCAGGAGTGAGGTAGAGCATGAGCAGCATCTCCGTGTGGTTCTTCAGATTCTCAGGGAGCACCAGTTGTATGCCATGTTTAGTAAATGCGAGTTCTGGCTCGATCGTATTTCGTACTTGGGTCACATCATCACCAAAGGAGGAGTAGAAGTGGATCCCCAGAAGATCGTGTCCATTGTGTCATGGCCTGTGCCCAGCACAGTTGCAGAAGTTCACAGTTTTCTTGGATTGGCCGGCTACTACCGGCGATTTATTTTAGACTTTGCTCGAATTTTGGCACCATTGACCCAGTTGACCCGCAAGGAGGTACAGTTTGCTTGGATAGCAGAATGTCAGGATTCTTTTGAGAAGTTGAAGCGAGGCTTGATGACGGCTCCCATTCTCGCGCTTCCAGATGGAACCGAAAGATTCTTCGTGTATTGTGATGCTTCAGGCAGAGGCTTAGGATGTGTTCTGATGCAGCATAGGAAGGTAATAGCTTATGCTTCACGACAACTTCGTGATCATGAGAGGAATTACTGGAGCTGGCAGAAGTAGTGTTTGTACTTAAGTTGTCGAGGCACTACTTGTACGGAGATAGGATGGAGATTTTCACCGACCATAAGAGCCTGAAGTATGTTTTCACCCAGAAGGATCTTAACATGCGTCAGAGGAGGTGGCTGGAGCTTCTTGTGGATTATGATGTCAACCTGCAGTATCATCCTGGAAAGGCCAACGTCGTTACAGATGGCCAGCATGCAAGTTCAGTCCACCATAGTCGAGAGGATCCGGATGGCGCAGTCAGCAGATTCTAAGCTTCAGTGACTCAGAGCAGAGTATGAGGCAGGCCGGCGACCCGAGTTATGCATTCATGAAGACGGTACACTTAGGCATAGTAAGCGTCTTTATGTACCAGTAGAGATATCAGACAAGAGATCATAGCAGAGGCCTACAGTTCGCAGTATTCCATTTATCCGGGTGGTACGAAGATGTACCGTGATATCCATCAACACTTTTGGTGGAATGGCATGAAGAGGGAGATAGCCCGGTTTATCGCTCGTTGTTTAGTCTGCCAACAAGTTAAGGCTGAACATAAGAGGCCCGCTGGACTTCTTCAGCCCTTGCCGATTCCAGAATAGAAGTGGGAACATGTGACCATGGATTTTGTGACCGGATTGCCTAGATCTCCAGTTGGTCGAGATGCTATTTGGGTTATAGTTGACAGGCTCACTAAGGTAGCTCACTTCCTCCCGTTAAAAGTTGGTCAGTCGACAGCTCACTTAGCAGAGATGTACCTCAGACAGATTATCAGGTTGCACGGAGTGCCAGTTAGTATCACCTCGGACCAAGATTCGAGATTTACGTTGCACTTTTGGCGTAGCCTGCAGGAGAGTTTGGGAACTCATCTCCAGTTTAGTTCAGCATATCATCCACAGACAGATGGTCAGTCGGAGCGTACAATCCAGGCTCTTGAAGATATGTTGCGGTCCTGTATACTTAATTTCAATGGTTCGTGGGAAGATCACTTGCACCTGGTGGAGTTCTCTACAACAATAATTTCCAAGCCAGTATCCAGATGGCACCGTTCGAGGCACTGTATGGTAGGAAGTGCAGATCCTCGCTAGCATAGGACGATGTCGGAGAGAGGCAGATGCTTGGTCCAGAAATAATTGGCCAGACAGTTGAAGTAGTCTGAAGAGTTTGGGATCATCTTCGAGTTGTCCAAGATCGCCAGCGCCATTGGGCCGATTCTCATCAACGCCCTCTCGAGTTTTCTTTCGGCGACCATGTATTCCTCAGGATTTTGCCTAACCGTGTCGTCATTCGTTTTGGCGCACGAGGAAAGCTTAGTCCTAGGTATATAGGGCCGTTCGATATTCTGGAACGAGTAGGTGATGTATCCTATCGTCTCGCTCTTCCGCCGTCACTAAGCGAGGTGCATGACGTGTTCCATGTATCCCAACTATGACGGTATATCCCGAACCCGAGCCACATCCTAGATCATTCGGAATTGGTTATTGGTACCAACCTTTCGTATGAGGAGAGGCCCGTGTCTATATTGGACCGAAGAGAGAAGATACTCGAGAACAAGACTATCAAGTTAGTCCGAGTTGCTTGGGGTCATCACTCTTTGGGTGAGTCAACGTGGGAGCGTGAGGATGATATCCGATCACGATATCCCGGCTTGTTTGACTCGTGAGGTATAATGTCTTCCTTATGCCTCATGTCTTCGATTCCTTGCTTGAATGAGTGAATGCCTGCCTAGTTATAGCTTGCTTGTGATTAATATAGCTTGTCCTCGCCTCTCTAGCCTCTAATTAAATTTCGAGGACGGAATTCTTTTAAGGTGGGTAGAGTTGTAATGCCTGTGGTTCGTATTACGTATTTTGGAATACGTGTACGTATTTTATCTTGTATTGCATGATTCCTTGCTTTGTTTTCTTCTTGGCTTGGTTTATTCTTGGGTTGGTTCGGCTTGGCTCAGTTTGCTTTGGTTCATTATGAACCAAGGGTGAACCCCCTATCTACCACCACCATCCCCATTTATTAACCCTACTTCCTTCTCTCTCTTCATTACTCTTCTTCCTTCCTCCATTAACTCTTCACCTACCAGAGAGAGAGAGAGGTCTAGGAAAGTGCAACTTGCTTTATGGAGGAACTCAAATTTTATTGCTTCATTCTCTTCCTTACAGCATTTTAACTTACTTTAATACTTGGCATTTCCACTTTCCATGGCTAGATTCTTGTAGATCTAAGTTTACTTTATTTTTAAAAATCTTGGGTTTTGATCTACTTAATCTTGTTATTTCCGAGTTTTGATGGTTCTATGTTGTAGAGAATCTTGTTCTGCCCCGTTTTGACCTATGGAAGTTCGGATTTGGACTCCGAATAATAGAGTTATGGAGCTTGAGAACTTGGCTCTCATGGTGTTCTTCTTCTCGGAATTTTGGAGAAGATGAACTGTGCTTGACTTGACCGCATGAATATTTCATGCGGAAAGTGTTCTCTTCAGCTGCATGACTGGAAGTACCTTGAGCCGCATAATACTCTATAATTCTTGAGCCGCATGAGACGCTACCCGTTTAGCCGTATGCGCCCTCCCCCTTCCTGGCCACATGGGACCCCGCTTCTTCCAGCCGCATGAATTTCTCTCCCCACTCAGTCGCATGCGCCCTTGCTCCTGCAGCCGCATGTCCACCTGTCGCATGAGGTCGAACCCTGCTAGCCGCATGAGACCCACTTGACTCCGGCCGCATATACCTGATTGGTCGACCAGCCGCATGGACCTACATCTCCACCTGTCGTATGGAACTCGCTCGACCCCAGCCGCATAATATTCTGCTCCTCTTGAGCCGCATTGGCCTTGCTTTCCGCTGGCCGCATGTGAACTTCTTCTCCGAGCCGCATGTGCCTTCTGGTCCCATTAGCCGCATATGCCTCCCTCTCCCTAAACCGCATGGGCTTTGGACCCTGAGCCACATGGCCCCTCCTTGTACCTTGCTTTAATGATTAGTTATTATTATTACTTGATTATTATTGTTAATTCATGTCTTGTAACCTCAGATCAACTTGGGTCTCCTGATTGAATGCTTGTACTATGATGCCGTGCACCTGTACCCTGGACACGACAGTGACCCGTCGTGGTTCACTCCTGACAAGCGAACATGACATAACCTGATAGTGGCCAGTCGTAGCGAACTCCTGACCAGTATAGTTGACATGATAACCTGACATGATATATCTTAATAAGTTGTTACGACGGCTACCTGACATGACATGACATGTATAATTAACCCGGACACCATAGACGATTGTACTTGTACAAATAATCCAGTCCTGTCTTGCATCATGTCTAGGAGGGGACTTCTGAGTACCACGGTCAGGAGTACCTACTGAAATGGACTAAGGCTAATAACTAGATTAATACATTAGTCAAAGAGATCTCCCAGCTACAGGCAATCCCGTTACCTGGGCGCGCCTGGGATCTGTAGCCTGCCGTCGAGTAAGGCACATTTCCAGTACACTGTCATGTGTTGCACCCTTCAAGCTACCTAAGGGTACATGCATTTCGTGGACGATGTACCCACCTGAATTCAACCCCTAATTTTCGACCTGGGTAACCTGGATGGTCTGCAGGGCTTGTGGCTGTGGAATAATTTTACTGCATCTTGCTAGTAACTAGGCCTGTGATAACCCTAGTTAGTTAAAGTATCAAGCAGTACTCATTGCTTGGCCGTGATTGATTGAATGAGGAATAATCTGTCTAGTCTTGACCCTATATAAATTGTTACATGCTTTGACTTCTTATATTATCTTGCTGATAAATGGGAGAAACCTAGTTCGGTTCAGACGAAGGGTTACAATCCCGGTCCTTGTTTGGTTTAAGGATTGTAACCTGGTTATCTGAATGGTCCCACGGTTATCTTACCGTATATCCCCGTGATGTTATATTTTCTTCAGTTTTACTATATATTATTATCTTCTGTGCTAATTGCTGGTTTTAGTTCCTAAGTGAAGCTTCCTTTGTGGCACTTGCTCTTTCTGGGATCTGACCCAGCTGGTTTTGTATGGCCAGATTTCGAAGCTGCTCCTGAGGATCTACCAACTTTCCAGCCCGATGGTGGCGACCAGACGTAACCAGGGCAACGAGTGGGTTTATTTTTGATCTCCCACTTATTGTAAAAATATTCTTTTGAGGCGTTTAGCCGACGAGCACCTGTTTAGCTCGATTGTACTTACTTACTGTCTGCCTACGGGCTGTAACATGATTAACAGATCCTATGGTTGATCATGTATGACTGAACTCTTGCTAGTCCTAACATTTTGTAACGACTAGCTTCATGATCAACTGAATATGTAATGTTTGGGACGCCTTACTATTGTATATTTGGTGATCTAACATCTTGTAACATTCACTTACTTGCTTGTGATTAAGACACTAGGCTTGTTCATGACCTTAAGAGACTGTTGGCTTGTAGTTAAACCCTCATGTATCTAGACAGCCGTGACCGTATAGCGAGATGGAATCCATTTCATATACTTAGCTGGCTATGTCTGCCCCCGCTCTCCAGTATTCTGGTTCTAGGTCGTGACAGAAGATGACCTGGAACTGAAGACGAAAAGAGGTCATAATTAACCTGGAGCCAGTGGTAGTGGGGGCCCGGCCAAGAGGCCTCATTATCAGCAGCAGCAGCATCAGCAGAAGCCATTTCAGCAAAAGCAGTTTCAGCAGGCACCGAGGCAGCAGCAGACCATCAGTTGCTCCTTCTGTAAGAAGCTAGGACATGTATGGAATGAGTACAGGAAGAGGCTCGGAAAGTGCCTACTGCAACAGAGCATCATTTGAGGGATTGTCCCATGGCTGCGGGACGTATAGCTCAGGGAGCACGAGCCAAGGCTCCGATAGTGCAGTTGAAAGGACCATTGTCGACCCAGTAGTAGAAGTTTATTCAACACCAGCAGTAGGCCAGAGGAGGTCAGCAGGGGAGAGCTTTCACCATAGCAGCTGAGGAGTCCGAGCCAGTAGGAAATCTTATAGCAGTTTCTGTTCTTATCGACTCTTTTCCCGTATTTGCATTATTTGATTCGGGTGCTTCCCATAGCTTCGTGTCTATATCTTTTGCTGTTAGACACCATCTTTCTTCCGAACCATTACCTAGGACTTGTAAGATCATGACTGGGTGTGGTATTATCCTCGTTCGTGATGTTTGCAAGGATCGAAGAGTAGTTTTCGGTAGCCGAGAATTGGATATGAGTCTGCTCGTAATGCCATTACCGAACTACGATATTGTACTTGGTATAGATTGGTTGAGCAGGCACCATGCCAGTATAGATTGTCGAGGTGGAAGAGTTCTTTTCAGAGTGCCAAGAGATCTAGAGTTCGAGCTCAGCAGGAGGGAGGCATAGTAGAGCAGCAAAGTTTTCTGCAGAGTTTCAGCAGAGAAGTAGAGCATGCCACATCCATTGATAGCTGAGTTTATGGATGTATTTCCAAAATAGTTGCTTGGGTTACCTCCGAAAAGAGATGTGGAATTCTCTATAGACTTGGTGCCTGACGTAGAGCCGATATTTCAGCATGTCTATAGAGTGAACAACAGCGAGCTTATGGAGTTAAAGAAGCAGGTGGATGACTTGCAGGACAAAGGCTTCATCCGATCGAGTTCTTTACCTTGGGGTGCACCAGTACTCTTGGTACCGAAGAAGGATGGGTCGGTACGGATGTGTATCGACTACATGGCACTCAACAACCTCACAATCAAGAACAAGTACCTGCTATCGAGGATCGATGATTTGTTCGATCAGTTGAGCAGAGCGAAGGTATTCTCCAAAATTGATCAGAGGTCAGGTTATCATCAAGTGAAGGTGAAGAAAGAGGATATTCCGAAGATAGCATTCAGGACACGGTATGGCCAGTTTGAGTTTATGATGAAGTCGTTCGGGCTAACTAACGCCCCGACGGTGTTCATAAACTTGATAAACAAGGTGTTCCACCTGTACTTGGTCAAGTTCATGGTGGTGTTCATCGACGACATCTTGGTGTATTCGAATAACCCAGAGGAGCATGATGAGCATTTGAGAGTGGTTTTGGAGACTATCAGGAAAGAGCAGCGTTACGGCAAGCTCTCAAAGTGTGAGTTCTTCTTGGATCGAGTTAATTTCCTAGGTCATGTTGTGACAGGAGATGGAATCTCAGTCGACCCAAAGAAGCTCAGAGCAGTTGAGGCATGGACAATACTGAGTTTTGTTGCAGAGATCAGGAATTTCTGGGATTGGCAGGATTCTATAGGAGCTTTGTTCATGATTT
Source organism: Iris pallida (assembly GCA_029216955.1). Classification (NCBI taxonomy): domain Eukaryota; kingdom Viridiplantae; phylum Streptophyta; class Magnoliopsida; order Asparagales; family Iridaceae; genus Iris; species Iris pallida. The sequence continues at coordinate 494,011 of JANAVB010019398.1, forward strand.
CTTCCGGATTACAGAGCCATTGACTATGCTGACCCAAAAGGACACAAAGTTTACCTGGTCAGAGGAGTATCAGGTTGCTTTTGATGAATTGAAGAAGCGACTGACGACAGCACTAATTTTGACATTGCCATCAGGATCAGGCGGGTTTTCTATCTACAATGACGCCTCAGGGAAGGGTTTGGGTTGTGTCTTGTAGTAGCATGGAAAGGTGATTGCTTATTCATCCAGGCAATTACGTTCGTATGAGAAGAACTACCCTACCTATGATTTGGAGTTGGCAACAGTTATCTTTGCTCTTAAGTTGTGGAAGCAATATCTATACGGAGAGCGTATGAAGATCTTCACAGACCACAAGAGCTTCAAGTATGTGTTTACACAGAAAGAGCTCAACATGTGGCAGTACAGGTGGTTGGAGTTGATGAAGGACTTTGACATTTTACTGCAGTATCATCCAGAAAAGGCCAACGTGGTTGCCGATGCCTTGAGTACGTATCCGGTCGCTATGTGTTTGACGATGGATCGTCACTTGTTAGCAGATTTGGAGAGCTTGGGGATCGAGGTGATTGTTCCAGGAGTTCAGATACAGATATGGGGACTTCAGATTCAGTCAGACTTGATGGAGAGGATCAAGTCGGCTTAGTTCGACGATGTTACTCTGCGGTGTATCCGAGAGCAGGTTCGAGCAAGATTGGCGGATGATGAGTTTGTCATTATAGAGGGTGGCGCATTGAGGCACGGTTCCAGACTGTGTGTGCCTAGCGAAGAGCTTCAGGAGCAGGTTATACAGGAGGCCCATCATTCTCAGTACTCTATGCATCTAGGTACCAACAAGATGTATAGAGATTTGAAGGAGCATGTATGGTGGTATGGAATAAAATGGGAAGTAGCACGCTTCATAGCAGGTGTTTAGTCTATCAGCATGTTAAGACAGAGAGGCAGAGGCCAGGAGGACTGTTTCAGCCATTGTCCATTCCGGAGTGGAAGTGGGAGCACATCACGATGTATATATGGCAGATTGTCAGGATATACGGAGTTCCGGTGAGCATTGTCTCGGATCGGGATAGTCGCTTTCCTTTCCATTTATGGCGCAGTCTGCAGACTATTTTGGGCACTCAGCTCAAGTTTAGTACTACATACCACCCTCAGACGGACGGACGGACAGTCAGAGAGGACTATTAAGACACTCGAGGACATGTTACAGACTTGTGTTCAAGATTTTGGAGGATCTTGGGAGGATCACCTGCACCTGGTGGAGTTTATATATAACAATAGTTTTTAGGCCAGCATAGGAATGTTACCATTCGAGGCACTTTACGGGCGTAGATGTCGTACACCCTTGTCTTAGAATAATGTTGGAAAGCGAGCTTTATTGGGACCTGAGTTGGTTGTTGATGCAGCCGAGAAGGTGAAGCTTATCAGAGATCGACTTTGCGTGACGCAGGACAGACAACGGCATTGGGCCGATAGCCACCGGATACCTTTGTAGTTTGAGGTATAGCTTAGATTTAGGATTAGAATCTTATTTGCTTTGTGATTTTGTTTAATTATGTGATTGTTATAGTTAAGTTGAGACCATATTTGTGCTAGGTTGGAGATATGGTGTTTGTGAGGATATCTCCGACGCGTGGTACTATTCGCTTCGGTGGAGGTGGAAAGCTTAGTTCGTGTTTCATTGGACCTTTCGTTATCAGCGGAAGAGTCGGTGACATGTCATACAGATTGGACTTGTCCCCTGCATTATAGGGAGTCCACAATGTATTTTATGTGTCGTAGTTGAGACGGTATGTGGCAGATCCCAGCCATGTACTGGATCATTCCGAGATCGAGGTGGGCCCTACTCTCAGTTATCCAGAGCAGCCTGTGGTGATTCTAGATCGACGGAAGAAGGTGCTGAGGAACCAGACGATCCCCTTAGTTTACGTAGCTTGGAGGCATCACTCTCCAAGTGAGTCTACCTGGGAGAGGGAGGATGAGATGCGCTAGCAATACCCTTATCTTTTTCAGTCTTGAGGTATGATTTTTCTATCCTTCTCATGCATTCAGTTTTGTCTTTAATTTTGATGACGAAATTATTTTAAGGAGGGAAGATTTGTCACACCCACATTTTAAATTTAGGGGTATTTTAGTCATTATGTATTTATTTAAATTTTCTTATTAATTTATTAATTAATGTGATGCTTTGTAGCTTGATTGGTGTTTTGAGTAGCATAAGGTTGTTTTACCTTAGTCACCCTTCATTAAGAGCCTAATATGATAATTAGAATTTTTGTCGACCAATAGAATTAGTTTCAGAATTTATTTTATTTTTGGCAATGAATTAATGATTTAAAGTCATTTTTACATAGGCCTTTTTAACTCTTTTTAACATGGGCCTTTTAGCAACTCATGGAGTGCTTGGCCCATGTGCAAACCCTAACCCTAACACCACCTAGCATGGCCGGCAACTAGCAGCTCCCCTCTCTCATTTGTAGAAACTCATAGCCTCCATAGAGCAAACCCTAATTTCCCTTTCTCCAAAAATTCTAGTTTTCTCATCCGGAGTCCGTTTCACCTCAAATGAATTCTGTTGCGCTTGTTGGGAAGAGGATGACTTGTTGCAGTACTGCTAACAAGGAGGAGGAGGCATTTTCTCGAGAGAAATTGGCCGACAAAGCGCTAAAAGAATTCCATTTATTGAGATTCTGACTCTCAATACGTAAACCCCGATCTACCTTTGTTTCTCCTAAATTTTCTTCATTATTACATCCATATAGGCACCCTTGATCTGTATATAAAGTTTGGTAGGATTTTGGTTTCGTTTGATAGCGGTATCGGACACGTATCGGTCTTTTGTTGCACGTGTTCGGCAAAATGCCACTTAGAACTGAAAAGTGTTAATTTTTTATTCAATTTTCATGAATTCCTTCCTAATATGATTTGTAACAACTTTAGTGAAGATGGATCGTAAATCGGTACGATTTCGACATTCGAACGGACACGGATACGCGTGCACGAGATCTAGTGCACGGTCCCGTGCACGCCATGCTATCTGTGCATCATAGCACGATGCACAAAGCACAGTCTTGCATGAAATTTTATGAGCATGTAGGGGCAACCTCTGTCCACATGCCCATAAAATTTCATGACATTTTGTCGAGCGAGCACGGAGAAATCCGACGTGCACTGGTCAACCTACACAGTGCACGTGGCTGAATTTTGCCGATGACACGGCCTTCGTACGCGGACAGGGCATGTCAATGACCCATTCCAGGAGCACGAACATGTAGCCCTATACCAAGACTACCCAGGGACCCTACCTAGCTGTGTGCATGAGAACGAGGCTTCTCGTTGCGTGTGTGGCGCACAATCGAGCGGCATACACGCTCTTGACACGCGAAATCGGTTTTCCGATACACATTCTCTAGACACAACACGGACACGATTTTGACTCCGTGAGTACCCGAGCACATCTCACGTGTCGAGGCCAACGTACTTGCCAAGTTTCACGGGTTCTAGTAGTGTTTTTTTATATTTGGGTTGATATGTGAAAGTTGGGTTTTTTCCTTCAATATAAATTTGAATAGTTTTATAATATTTTTATTTGCTGCATTTTAAGTATCAAATTCTGAGTTTTTGATTCATATATGATATTCTGGGTTGTAAGAATTGATCCTTCATTTTGTATCCTATTTAATTACCATTTACATATACAATTTGGATTTTTTTTCTTTATGTATATATATGTATATGTGAGTAGATATATATATTTATATATAAATGACTTGTATATATGTAAATATGTTGGAATGAGAGTTTAAGGTTATGATTTCCAGGTTTGAGTCCACTTCTCGGATTCGAGTAACCTATTCTCTTTACCTATATGAGTATGTATATGTATATTTATACACATGTCTACATATATATATATATATATATATATATATATATATATATATAAAATATATATATATATATATATATGTAGACATGTGTATAAATATACATATACATACTCATATAGGTTATATATATATATATATATATATATATATATATATATATATATATATATATATATATATATATATTAAAAATATATATATATATATATATATATATATTTATATATATATATATATATATATATATATATATATATATATATATATATATATATATATATATATATATATATTAAAAATATATATATATATATATATATATTTAATATATATATATATATATATATATATATATATATATATATATATATATATATATATATATATATATATATATATAAAATATATATAGATATATATATATATATATATATATATATATATATATATATAAATATATAAAAATATATATATAACTTGATTTCAATCTGAGATTGAAATCAAGTTCTTAATTATATAATATGTGACTAAAGAAAAACGTGATAAAGGACTGCTGTTAAAGACTCAAATCTGAGATTGAAATCAAGTTCTTAACTATGGGATATATTACATATATAAATACATATACACATATATCTATTTAAAGGGAAACAACCCACTTGAATGCTCTTGTAATCTTTGATGGTGTTCCCGTTGTTGTCAAAAATTTGGTTCAGAGTGAGCTTCTGCCTACGGCCGTTAACACAGGCATAGAAGTAGCTGGAGTTCTTGTCGCCCTCACTATCCCATTTGAGCCTAGCTTTTTGCTTCCAAAAGTCGGTCTCTACTTTCAAACGAAACTTGAGGATGGCCCTGGTGAGGTTAAGAGCAGTTCTATTCTCCGAGGATCTGTTGTTCAAAAAGCTAATTTTGGCTCGATTGACGTCGTCCTCCGCCTCACGGATAGACTGGAAAATGTCGCCATAAGCTTGCTTGCTCCAAATCGTAAGGGCTTTTCTCGTGGCTTTGAGTTTGTTGGCCAGTCGTGTGAACGGCTCGTCGTCGTCCGAGCTGGCACAAGCTGTGGTGATGATGCCTAAGAACTGGGGTAGATGCTCCAAAAGTCCAGGAAGTAGAAGCTCTTTTTGTTCATGCCCTCATTGCTGGAGATGCCCACCAGTAGTGGAGCGTGGTCGAACTCGGTGGTGTTGAGATGGGTAAGCTTGGAGATCATCCCCATGTCATGCCATTGGGCATTCATAAGGGCTCTGTCGAGGCGAGAGTATTGGCACCGGTCTCCCTCCTGCATGTTGCACCAAGTATAGGCGTTGCCTGTGAATGGAAGATGGGTGAGGTGGGAGTTGAAAATGAAGTTGTTGAAATCTTGCATAGCCGGGAGAGGAGGAGGGCGCCCGCCAGTCTTCTCTTCTCTGCAGGTGACGGTAATGAAGTCCCCGATGCAGAGCCTAGAGAGGTTGATGAACCTATGTTTGATGCTTCGGAGGATGTCCCAGAGGTGTTTGCGCTCAGTGATGTCGCAGCTGCCATGAACTGCAGACAGGATGGCGCGCTTAGGTAAAGAAGGGTGTTCCATCCAACAAGATAGGGCTTGATCTGAGTCATTAATCACTCTGACACTGACGTCCATAGAGCAGAGAATCCAGATATTGTGTCTGCCAGCGATGGCCATAGGGAAACCCAACTGCAGCTGGATAGAATTGAGTCTCTTATGGAGAATTTTGGTTTCAATAATGATCAGCACATCAATCTTATGGGTTTTATTGTGGCTGGTGATTATACTCATGGTTGGTCTGTTCGCCAGGCCGTGGACATTCCAGGAGAGGATGTTCATCATTAATGGAGGTGGGGGGGTATTGGTTGGCCCGTTTGGCTGCTGACCTGGTTCTAGTTGTCGGGGATTCTTCGTTTCTTATCTGGACCTGTTTCCCTCTTTTGGTGGATCTCGCCACCTTAATCATGGCGAATGTGCTGGAGGTGGCTCCGACAGAGTGGATCTTGATGGAATGGTCTGCCGGTTCTATCGGGTCTCCCATCAAATCTGAGAGCTGATCCTCAGGGGATATGAGGAAGGAGTCGTCTATGTTGTCACATTGGTCTTCTTCCGATCGGAGATCGACGCCCGCTGCAAGGACCTAGAGACCTCTCAGAACTTGGTCTGGCCCGAGAATAGCCAGGGCTTCGATGGGGTCAACTACTTGGGGAATCTGAGGCACGAGTGGTTCAACTGTGATGGATTTGTGGTCATGGCTGGTCTCCTCTGCGACCTCCGAAGGGGAACCGTTGTCTGCCTCAGAGGCTGGCAGGGAGGCCACCTTAGTGACTTCAATGGAAGTGATCCCTTGGGTGAGCTCAACGGCTTCCATAACGAGAATGTTGAACTAGTTGGAGAGGTTCGTGTCACGACCCGCACCCTAGAGTAAGGACACGAGACGTGGGTACGTCCAGCCTACGCCGCAGTGTCAGCGGTAGAACGGTGTCCTAGGTTAAACATCTAACAATATAAAGGTACCTGTATAGTATATACACGCCGAATGGAGGTGACATAGCAAATACAGTCTCAATCACATCTATGGTAGAGCATGAAATCCACAAAGAGATACAACAGATAGAAGTTTAAGTGTCTAAGATACACAAACTCAGAAAATATCTCAAATCTCAAATACAGTAATCCATAGAATAAATACAGCTCAAGACAACTGAAAATAAGCTATAAGAAAAACCCTAGATATCTATACAACCTCTACCGTGTCTCCTCTAGGCTAGCAGGCAACCTCCAAGCTATCTGTAAAATTTATCAACAGGTCTAGTCAGGACAGAGCGAGCACAGTACAACTCAACAAATCATAGCAGGTTAAAAAATATAATCATGCAGTAAAGTAAGATACAGGATCTGAAGAGGTATAAAATATAAACAAAGAAAGAACAGTAATAGAAATATCTACTATAAATAGAGGACTAACAGTGGCAAGTGAGTCAGAGTACAATATAGACATGTAAATGGCATGGGAGATTCTGATGAGACACTACAGAGTGATTCTGATGAGATACTACTTGGGTATTATTCATATGTCAACTTCTACTCCCCCATACCACCAATCAATACACAAGGATCCAGCCAGGTTATTTATGATTCCATGCAATGGCCCATAAGGGGTGATACATGGTAGGCCCAAAAATGGGCGATTCTAGGAATGCCCATAAATGGGTGATTCAAGGAAGACTTTGTGATCATGAGAGTACATGTCACAAGTGATCACTGAACCATGAAGCATAGTGATACACAATATAAGTGAAACGCACAGAACATGTAGTATCCGATGCTCCCTGAGGGGATAACATCCCAAGAAGGGATCCATATAGTACTAATCCTATATGAAAACTGGTACTTATCAAAAAATAAAATAGGATAACTACCAATTATCTATAAAGGGGTACTATTCAAAGAAAAATCAAAATCAAAAGTTAAAGAATGAAAGTCAATTGCATTGAAATCCAATCATTATATATATATATATATATATATATATATATAGAGAGAGAGAGAGAGAGAGCGTTAGAGAGGGAAAAGCTAGCATTATGTAAAGGTTATGTGGTTCGTGTGTGTATGGGTGTATGTGGACATGTTCATATGGTTAGATAGTAGGCATGTGTGTATGTGAATATACATGAAAGTGTATATGAGGATTTGGGTTTCAAGACAATAGCTATCTAGTTACACTACTCATGACATATTGGTTAACAATCTACAATGCACAACATATTTACTCATAACATGCATGGCTAACCATATATATACATATATCTATATGTATAGAGAGGTAGAGATTTAGTTATGTATCTATATACATTATAACATGTATGCATAAACTATATATATATATATATACCTATATAAATATATGAACATAACATAGAGATGAAGGGTTAAGTTTACATGGCAGTTGTGAACATTAGTGTACATTAGTGTAGAGTGTCAAGAGTACAGGGGTTATAACTTAAAATGAAGGGTTCAATCAATCAGTTCAGTTTAACATTACATATTAAATCTGAAATTGAACTAAACATTTAAAATCAATGTGAAAAATGTTAACATGTATTCAGTTTTAGGATTTTGGAGAAATTCGAACATCAAACCAACCCAATGTTTATCATAACCTAACATGTAAAAATATGAAACCTAACATTATATCCCTACATACAACAATGTATATACCTCAAAATATTACATTTAAAAACAGCAATTTGAACTAATATTTAAAATCTAGTATTAAGGGTTAATATGCACACAGTCTCAGATTTGACAAGTTCAAACACAAAACTCAACCAATTTCTTTAAGAATTGAAACCTTGTGTATAAGATACATGTGCAGTGATGTAAACAAAACTAATAACATAAAATTTATATTTAAATTATGAATTTAAACTGAAAAAATAGAGAACCAGTCTGATACTGTACTGTATCAGAATATTAGGGTTTTGAGAATTTAAACATCAACAACATATTAATATGCATTTAGATGGGTTGATAATCAAAGTGTAGCATGCATACGTATCAGAAAAAGTGTATGTGTCCACTATATATATTCTCATGTCCCAATATAAAAATCAAATTCTATATCAAGACCAACATTTAGATTCCTACCAAGATTGCAAAGCAGGTGATTGATATAATCAAGACAGTTCTATTATTATTATTATTATTATTTAATAGAAGAATAATAGCAAGAAGGAAATAACGATAAATCTGTTCTGCTTATCTGTTTAAAAGAAGGAACCATTTTGAAACCAGAGCTATAATATCAAATCCAAGATAAGGTCTAGCAAAATCATCGATTCATTATTTTAAGAAGAGATTCATAGTAAGAAGTTACACAAAGGTTTATAATACAGCTAAAGCAACTCCTACTCCTAAGTTAAATAATGAGAAACAAAACAAACAAAACAATTTATGTTTTGAAAGACTGAACAAAAGTAGAAAAAACTTGTTCAAGAGCATTTAAGGTACAATCTGATAATCATATGCATCTATCCAAAATCATGGTGCTCCAAATCCTCGTCATACTAGTAAGCAAGTCTACGATAATCACAGAGTCCTTGACTAAGGTACATACCTCTAGGTTCATGGTATTTAAAAATTTTGTATTGTCGCATGCGACGGCAAAAACCTTAAATTTCCACACCCGAGAAATAGGTCCAAAATCTGACTATATGTCCTCACTATGCCAGCTAACATGACTATCGAAGATTTTAGATCCCATAACTGAGGTGACCTAGCCCATATGATTTTTTTCTCAGAAGAAAAAAGCAAACATAACACAAGAACAACAGAATAAATTGATCAGTCAACAAGGAACAGATGGAATCGAATTTCAAGATAGTTATAAGAGACAATTGCGAGAATGGAATAGAGAAGACTGGTCTGTGCATCCTCAACTGTCCTGACGATAGCTCGCCCTGCTGGTTTTCCCTGGTCTGCTGATGATGCTACATGAACCGGTGCTGCTGAGAAAAATCAGGAATGACGGGAAAAAGTCTCAGTACAGACAGAGGTGCACCTCCAATGTAGTAGAAATGCCAACCTGAGTCGGCACAACAGGAGCTGCAGTCTCGAGGCCCTGATGAACAGGACGAGAGGTGGCCAGCCTCTCGATAGTATTCCCCAGACCGGAGCGATGAGATCATGTCTCCAAAACCATCATAAAGACAGATCAAAACAAGAAGCAATTACTGGGAATGAAGCAAAAATTTAAAGAAGGACAGTTTATGTTCAAGGGAAGACAGTAATCAGCAAATTTAGATAAAATGAATCTGTTTAAGAGTTTTCTTAGTATGATTGAGTACCCTCAAAAATATTATAATCCTATTGTAGGCTGTGGTGATACTCTAGTTCGAATACCACTACATAAACTCGACCTGCATGGGCCACTACTAAAAACATGTCACGACCAGCACCCTAGAGTAAGGGCACGAGACGTGGGTACGTCCAGCCAGCGCCGCAGTGTCGGCGGTAGAACGCTGACCTAGGTCAAACATCTAACAATATAAAGGTACCTGTACAGTATATACACTCCGACTGGAGGTGACATTGCAAATACAGTCTCAATCACATCTAAGGTAGAGCATGAAATCCACAAAGAGATACAGAAGATAGAAGTCTAAGTGTCTAAGATACACAAACTCAGAAAACATCTCAAATCTCTAATACAGTAATCCATAGAATAAATACAGCTCAAGAAAACTAAAAATAAGCTATAAGAAAAATCCTAGCTATCTATATAACCTCCACTGTGTCTCCTCTAGGCTAGCAGGTAACCTCCAAGCTATCTGTAAAATTTATTAACAGGTCTAGTCAGAACAGAGTGAGCACAGTACATCTCAACAAATCATAGCAGGTTAAAAAATATAATCATGCAGTAAAGTAAGATACAGGATATGAAGAGGTACAAAATATAAACAGAGAGAGAATTGTAATAGAAATATCTTCTATAAATAGAGAACTAACAGTGGCTAGTGAGTCAGAGTACAATATAGACATATAAATGGCACGAGAGATTCTGATGAGATACACGAAGTGATTCTGATGAGATACTACTTGGGTATTATTCACATGTCTACTTCTACTCCCCTGTACCCTCAATCAATACACAAGGATCCAGCCAGGTTATGTTATGATTCCATGCAATAGCCCACAAGGGATGATACATGGTAGGCCCAAAAATGGGTGATTCTAGGAATGCCCATAAATGGGTGATTCAAGAAAGAGTCTGTGATCATGAGAGTACATGTCACAAGTGATCAATGAACCATGAAGCATAGTGATACACAATGTAAGTGAAACGCACAGAACATGTAGTATCCGATGCTCCCTGAGAGGATAGCATCTCAAGAAGGGATCCATATAGTACTAATCCGTGTGACCAACGTGACAATATCAAGTAAAGTAATTTAAAGCAGAAGAATAATTCTAAACAGGATATGAAATGATCAGAGAATGTACTCGCATGTATCCTGAGTATCTGAAGAATATCTACTGTCCGAGGAGGTGTCTGTCTCCTATAGAACAGTACAAGTCACAACATGTCTAAATTAAGGAAATAGACTGCTACAATGCATCTACATGATATTTGGGGTCAATCTAGGCTAAAGTCAACCTTGGTCAACTCTAGTCCTCAATACTAGTCAAACTAGGTCAACTAGGTCAAGCCTAATCCCAGCAAGTCTCACTAAGCCTAACTAGTCTATCCTAGCAAGCACACAACAACACAAGGCTAAACAAGCCATCACTCACAACCATCTATATATATTTATCATATATATATACATCCAAAATAGGTTAAGGCATCTATAGATATTAGGCTATAACAAGGCAATATATATCATACAACAAGTCATGTATTAAGATGCTAAGAGATAGAGTGTGATAGTGTTAAGTGTCACGTGTGCATGTGATACATCATGTGAAACTAAATCAGCATTAAGACCAATGTGTAATTGTTAATACAAGTGTTTACATTATCTAGATTCATATTTTCAAAAAAGGGTTATAGTGTACAAGTGTGTTCAGATTTTACATCAAGTTAAATGGGTTGCATGGCTTGTCTAATATACATTCATTCATATCCCATATACATGCATATTTCAGTTCAGGCATTATATCCATTCACATATCATTAAGTTGCATACATATACTTATTTTTATTACATACAAGTCATTCATGCATATTACATACTTACATGCATCTATACATTATATACATTGTATACAACATGTAAAAATAGAAGAGGGAAAAAGGGGAGAAAAACTGAAAAGAAAAGGGAAGGAAAGGAAAATGTAAGAAAAAGGAAAAATAGTGGACATGTACATGCTTACATCATATATTCTACATTACCATACATGATATCATTGTATATTGCATTATATTATTTATATATTATGCATTCATATATATCATTACATGTATACTTTGCATTCATATCTAGCATTCATTATATACTTTCATGCATACATTATATATCATTCTTTCATTCATGCATTTATGCATTGCTTACATACATTATATTAATTGCATTCCTACATGCTTGCATTCAACCATATATATATTAATGTAAAGAGGATATATATCATATATATATCATTTCATTCATCTAATATATCATGTATTACATACTCTATATTCATTTAATATTCATACTACATAGGCTCATAGGTTACACAAAATGCATATATCGTATATTTACTCTTCTACTTAAAATCAATACTGTACCAATTTGGCCTCTACTAAATTCTAGGATTAAAGTATGTTGTAGCCCTTCGTGTTAGCTTTCTGAAACTTCAAACGGATCGCATTTTCGTGTCCGGAAGCTCCCGAAATCGCGAAAATACCGAAACACGTTCGTCTTTCATACAGCTGACACTCAAATAATTCTACAGAAAGTTACATAAATAATTTGGCTTATTAAAATAAATATTTGGAAAGCTAACTTCGATACGGTTCTTTAAAAAAAAGGGAGATAAATCGGAGTTCTAAGCTAAAAGTTATGACATTTCTAAGTTGCTTTGGTTAATAAAAATGTGGATGTATATTATGACGAATATGAGATGTTTTGGACAAAAGGACACATATAGGCCAAGATACTTGGATACAAACATAGGTATCCAAATGAAACTCATTCTAACCATCCTAACTAAGATCAATCCACTCTCTAACTATTCTAAAACTGAATTTAAATATCTATTTAAACTATTATCATACATACATACATACATATGGGGTGTCCTAATTTGGGATCTATCAAGTAGGACACAAGACACATATCTAAAATCCTCAAGAGAGCTCCAAATGGCCTCAAATTTGAATCTAAATGGGACACATGCATGAGGATGGATCCTACAGATTCAAAACTAATTTATATGCAAAGGAAATCGATTTAGAGGATGGGTTTTACCTATTGGGAGTAGAATTCCAATAAAATCCTTTAGGACACGGCTCCGATACGAAGATCCCTCAAAGTGGACACTCCTCCTTGCACTCCTCTTCCAATCTTTGGTAGCACCCTTCTCTTGGAGAATGAGAATGATTGAGGGAAGGTTTGGTGAAGGAATGATTTGATTTGAAGATCAAATCAATGGGAAGGCTCTCTAAAATTAGGGAAGAACAAAAGGAAAATAAAAGAGGCAAGATTGTAATGAATGAAATGAATCATTCTCCCCTAAAGGTGGCTGCCATAAAGTGTCCATTAGGGCTAATAGAAAATGTCCTAATTGCCCCTCTCTAGTCAATTATGGTTAAGTCTAGACTAGGTTCAAGTTTGGGGTCAAAATGATCTAGTTTTGAGTGTCTAACTTAACCATTCTAATATGATAAAAATTAGTTTAATTAACTAACTTAAATGTTGGGTCTTGTGAGCCATGCTTAACTTAATATTGGGTCCCATCTAGAGTTTAAGCTACCCGGGTCACAATACAAGTCGAAACGAGACGAAACTCAAACCCGACTAAACAAATCCAATAAAAACAATATTAAAAATATAAAAATTTTCCAAAATATTAAAATATAAAAAATGACTAAAATCAAAATACATCAATTTAAATATTATTAAAATAATCTAAAATTCACCAATTAATCAAAATCCTAAATAATTTAAAAGTCACAAAATGACCAAAATACCCTTAGCCTAAAAAGTTGTAAATAGTTATTCTAATCACATGGTTAGGTCCCCATGGTCATGGTTACTCTCTAGGCTCAACAGTTCTAGAGTTCACTAGCTAACACATCAAAATTATAATTCACCAATTTTAAATAGTATTAAATTAATTAAAGATTCCTATAAATCATAAATCCTATTATTAAATAATAAACTTTTACAAAAGTTCAAAATTACCCACATTTTAGAAAGTAGTAGGTGTTACAGTTCAGGACCGGAGAGTGAGGGGGGATAGCTGATCTAGTGGGTGGCGAAGACACTGAGCCGTCCATCAAGGAGGCCTGGCCGGATTAGCTATCGGCTGAAGCAGGGGGGATTGGGTCGGTGATCGAATCTTGCTTTCTGAGGGTCTGGCTGTTGGCCTAGCTGGTCTCCTCTTGAGTTCGGGATGGAGGCGATAGCAATGCTTGGATAGATGACCAAGCAGATGGCAGTGTGAGCAATAAATGAGGTGGTTGTCGTAGATAATTTCTTGGGTGTGAGTTTGGTTGTCCATTTCAATGAGGATGTGGTTGGAGGGTTCGGATGTGTGGTCGAGCTCGACACAGATCTTCACATAGTGGGCTTTGGTTAGGTTGCTTGTTTCTGCTGCAGTGGCCACATAAGTCCCGAAGGAATTGGCTATTCGTCTAAGGGCTGCTGGAACGAAGCTTATGAGAGGGAGATTGGGGAGGGTCACCCAAGCGGCGACCGTAGACGAGTCTTCCTTGGTGTTGAAGTTTGCTGACCACTTGATGATCTTCATCTGGTAGAAGTCCACCCTGCTGGTGCCCTTCGACCACACCAATCGGTAGTCAGTCTCGAATGATAAGTGGAGAAGAATATGTTTGGGGTCGAGGGGGGCTACCCTGTATGCGGTGGTTAGCTTCCAGCTAGCAATGACCTCCTGGACTCTGGATAGTTTGGGGAAGTCCGAGGAGAACTTGAGGACGAATGAGTGGGGGAAGGAGTTAGCCAGGGATTGGAGTTCCTGGGCTGAGAAGGGCATGGTTGGTGCAGGGGAGGGGGTTGAGTATATGATATCGGGGAGAATGACGTCAGGGATCATGAAAGATTTGCTGGCCACTCAGTCAGGCCTAAGCTTGTCGGCGAAGAAGAGAGTCTGGGAGGTATCGAGGGCAGGGACTATTGGGGGGTACAAGGGGGGCCAGGTTTAGGGGGATGGGGGGGATGGGGATAGGGAGGGGGCATGGGTCCCTCTCTCCATACGGGATGAGCGCAAGGAGATCCACAGGGAGGGAGGGGATTGAGGGAGGGGAGGGGAGGGGGACTTAGAGGGGGTAACACCACCGGGGGCCTGACGGGGTCCGGAGAGGGGGGGCTGTGCTCAACAATGGTAGGGCGAGGAGAGGATCCACGAGGGGCCTCGCGGACAGGGACTGTCGCGGAGGAGGGCCTCGCGGGTAGGTGCGCGCCCACAGGGAGGCACTGGTGAGGTATACTGCCGGCTGAAAGAGGGGGCCTATATATATATATATATATTATATATATATATATATATATATATATATATATATATATATATATATATTTATATATATATATATATATATATATATATATATATATATATATATTTTCTATATATATATATATATACATATATATATATATAATATATATATATATATATATATATATATATATATATATATATATATATATATATATATATATATATATATATTTATAATATTTTTTTTTTTGAAAAAAATATATATATATATATATATTATATATCTATATATATATATATATATATATATATATATATATATATATATATATATATATATATATATATTACCTTAATGAATGTGAATATACCTATATGTATGTGGATTGATTATGAATATTAGCATAGGGTATTGGGACAGATTAGGAGCAACCCAATGAGCTTAGTTTAGTCGAGTTGACCGACAAGTTGACCAAGTTGACAAAAGTCAATTTTGGGTCAAACATGTTCCAAATCGACTCAAACGAACTCGGAATGACTTGTAAACTTGTGTGTGACCTTAAAAATTAGTATACGGACTAGTTGACTTATAGTTGACCAAGTTTGACCAGAGTTGACCAAGGTTGCTTTGACATAGAAAGACTTAGAAGCATGTAGAATTTTATTATACCCTTTCTTATGATATGTTAGACAATGTTGTGACTTATGGTTACTTTAAATAGGTTTACATCAGTCCAGTTCAGTTCCACATCCTCATCAGCAGCTTGGATTGTCAGGCGAGTACATTCTCTGACCGTTTCATTCTTGCTTGAACATATTTACTTGTTATAGACTAGTTTACTTGTTGCTGTCACGATGTTATCATGGATTAGTACTATATGGATCTCTTCATGCGATATTATTCCCTCGAATACATCGAGTATATTATGCTCATGTACTTTATCATGTACATTGTCTACGTATTATATTCGTACCTATTCATGTATACTCATGTGACATTCATATGCACTCGTGATCATGTGAGCTTTTATGTATAACCTAGTGTGCATGTGGACTAGCTATCCATGTGACACACTACTTTCATGTGCAATAACATAACCTGGACAGATCCTTGTGTACTAATTGGGGCAAGGGGAGTATTTATTTGGTTATGTGATCTACACCCTTTTCATGTGCAACTCTAAACTAAATTTAAGTCATGTATAACCTAAGCCAGTTTACATAACCAGATTATGCTCTACACCACATAGTTAGTTCAGTGCTATTATTATGTCATGTATATCTATTTCCATATATCATGCTCTCTTTTATAGTCTTATTTCTTTATCAGCAGTTTATGTATATTATTCTATAGCTTGTTTCATATTTCCTTTAATATTATGAATTGTGTGAGAGATATGTATTTGTTCCTGTCCTGACTGGACCTGTTAAAATATTACACATGATGAGGATTATTGCAATACTTACTATGGAGTAGGCCTAGTTGACATAGGTGACCTGGATGTGAGACACCGTCTCACTGTATCAGTATTTATATACGGATATGCATTTATTTGAGCAGTATTTCGTATTTTTCGATTTTCGTAATATTTTAAAAAATTTCGAAGTGTAGGATTAGCATGACTAGGTTTAACTTGGACTTGGTTTTATTTGGTTTGGTCCAACTTGGCTTGGCTTGGACTTGGTTTGGTTTTGGTTGGTTTTATATGCAAAGGGAACTTTATATATAAACCCCTATTTTTCGTATACGTATTTTCAGTATACGTGTACGGGATCCTGTCCAAAATTTTTACTTGTCTTGTCTTGCTAGCTGATTTTGATTTAGTCTTGTTTAGGTTCATCATTGTTTAACTTGGTTCATTATTGGTTTGGCTTGGTTATTTTTGGTTCAACATGTTAACTACCTACCTACCACCATCCCCATATATAAATCCCCCTTCCTTTCACTCTCCTCATTCATTCATTATTTTCTTCTTCTTCTTTTCTTCTTTTTCAAAGAGAAAACCATAGGCAAGTACTCCTTGCCAAAACTTATGAACAATA
The DNA here is from genome assembly GCA_029216955.1 of Iris pallida. Lineage (NCBI taxonomy): Eukaryota > Viridiplantae > Streptophyta > Magnoliopsida > Asparagales > Iridaceae > Iris > Iris pallida. The sequence continues at coordinate 511,096 of JANAVB010019398.1, forward strand.
TGTTGTTTTTATGATTCTATTAGCCTCTACACATGATTCTAAGATAGTTTAGAACTTGGATTTTCTCCATTTGGAGCTCAAATTTTTGTAGATCTAGAAAATGGCTATTTTCATATTCTTCGAGTTTTGATCTATTAAACTTCTTCTTTTGCATGATTTGATGCTTCCATGTTGTAGAGAATTTTGTTCTAGCCCAAATTGACCTAAAGAAGTTTGAAAACGGACACCGGATGAAGATTTGGCGGAGTTCGGAAGCCGTGTTCTTCTTCTCTGAATTTTCGAGAAAAAGAACAGTGCAGTGCTTGGGCGCATAGACATTGTTATGCGCCCAAAGCAGTTCTTCCCCCTCATGTGGGCTCATAAGTCACCATGTGGGCACGTAGTACCTTCATGTGGGCGTATAGCCTCATATGGGCGCATAGAACGCATGATTTTCAGCACCATTCTTCACCTTTTTGATCCTTAGTCAATTTTCTTGGATTTGAAACTTGGAGAACTTATTTAGTGGGCGAATATGGGGTGCCTCACGCATGCCTTGGGTGCATAGCCATAGGAAGTGGGCGCATACTGCCCTCCTTTGGGTGCATAGTGCAGGGAACAGGCCCCCTTTCGAGAATTTTCATGCCTTTTGCCATTTTGCTCTCCACGACTTATGATTTTGTGATGTTTTCTCATGATTGGTCCTTGTGACATGACTCGACATGTGCGTGCCATGGCCTGGCATGGCACAGCTCGACACGGCCTAGCCAGTACCAGCCGTGGCACAGCTTGGCACGACTTAGCACGATTTGGCACGACTAGTCACTGTACGACTTTCGCAATACGACTTTTACGGTGCGACTTTTATGGCACGACTTGACACGACACGACTTGGCATGGCATGACTTGGCATGTCATGGCATGTCAAGACATGGCTTGGCACAGTATGGCATGGCACGATTTTCCATGTATGGCACATGGCCTTCACATGTAGTGCACAAACACCTTTTCTATTCCTTGGCACTTGGCCATGCAAGTGCCTTGGCCATGTTGGCACCCATGCTTGGGCGTATAACATCCCTTATGTGGGCGCATAGGGGCTCCCATGTGGGCGCATATAGTCCTTCACTTGGGCACATGGAAGCCCATAACCCTCATGCTTTGGTTTTGCATGTTTTGGCTTATTTCATCTTTTAAAACTTGTGATTTTATGTGATTTTCTCGTTATTGATCTTCATAACACGACACGACTCATGCGTACCACGGCTAAGCATGGCACGACTCGACATGGCACGACTTATGCAAGTCGCAGTACGACTTGGCACGATTAGCACGATTTTCTTGGATCATGGTACGGCTTTATATGTTATTGCTAATATAGAGACACGACACGACCTGTGCAAGCCGTGGCATGGCTTAGCACGATTTGGCATGTATATGGCCTTCATGTAGGCGCATAGAACCCCGTGGGCGCATAGCCTTGGGGCACACAATGATTTGGTATTTTTTTCTTTTGCCATGATATATACTTCCTCTATATATTTCCATCTCTTTTCGACTTATTGTGCTTTACACTTCATGACATGACTTCGTTTTATTGATGGCCCGTTAGGGTTCACTCAGGATCATGTCTCTTTTCTTCTTACATGATGGTTTGTATAATGATATGCTAGATGAGCATGATATGATAAATGAACCTAACATGATAATGAATGACACGATAAGATAATCATGATAGTGACCCATTGTGGTGCACTCATAATGTATGTCTCTTTTCTTTGCTTAATACGATAGTGACCCATTGTGGTGCACTCAAGTCTCATATTACTTCTTTTCTTAACATGATTGTGGCCCGTCGTGGTGCACTCCAGACAAGTAATATGACATGACATAAACCATGATGGTGGCCCGTCGTGGTACGCCCCTAACAAGTAACATGTACAAGTAATATGGCATGATGGTGACCCGTTGTGGTACACCACTGACAAGTAATATTGATAAGATAACCCATGAATGCTGTTGCGACGGCTTTATTGGCTTACAAGTAATGAATGATCTGGACATCGTTGGTGTTTTCTTGAGTGTATTTATACAAGATACATGTTCTGTATTGCATCATGTCTAGGGCATGATCCCTGAGTACCACGGTTAGGGATTCATACTGAATCTGGCTAGGTTAATGACTAGATTGATCAAGTAATTCATGGAAATATTTCCAGTTACTGTTGCCCCTTTGGTCCCGGCCTTATATATATATACTTGGGATTTGTAGCTATCCGTCGAGATGTGCGCATTTCCAGCACACCGTCGAGTGGGGCACCTCCTTAGGACACATGCATCATACTATAGTGTGTCTGCTATATCATGCTATCTTTTTTTCTTTGCTGGGATCACTCAGGTAGTAACAGACAGGTAACCGAACTTGGAATTCTCATTGCATCTTGTTAGTAACTAGGCTTATGATAACCCAGTTAGTTAAAGTAGCAAGCTGTAATCATTGCTTGGCCGTAAATGTTGGATGGAGTCTAAACCAGTCTAAGTCTTGTCTAGATCCAGTGCATGATTGTTCCAATTCATGATTGTTTTAAGAATAATAATTGCATGATTATTTCAGAAGTGATTTGTTGCATGATAATCACCTTTAGCAATAAATGATCAGAGACTAAGCTATGTTCAGGCGAAGGATTAAAACCTCGGTCCTTGTTTGGTTTAAGGATTGTAACCTGTCTTTCGGAATAGTACCTTCGTCATCTTTTTGTTTATTGCCAGTTCATATTTTGCTCTATATGTTCACAAGTTCCATTTATTTAATATGTTCTCCAGATTACTTTATGTCACATGTTAATTATGTCTAATAATTCTTTACTTATTATCCTTCTATGTTCGGGATGAGTGCATTGGTAGTACACGAATCTCGATCCGCCTTTACTTATTGCTTCCTTACCTGTTGATTGCTAATGATTTGCTGGTTTTAGTTCATAAGTTTGGCTTCCTTTGTGGTACTTGCTATTGGGGGTCTAACCCCACTAGTTTTGCATTGGCCAGATCTGATAGAAGAACCCAGAGGATCTTCTGTACCATCTACTCGATGGTGACCAGCCGGAGCACTAGAGTACCCGAGTGGGTTTCTTATTTTATTCTCCTACTTGTTATGTAAATTACTCCATTGTGGCGTTTAGCCCCGAGCACGTATTTAGCTCATGTTTTGGTATTTCCTTGACATTTAGCCTACGGGCCTAAGCATGATGTGTATATCTAGACTGCAGTTAGTGCTTATCATGTACGACTGATACTTTCGCTAGTTCTCTATTCTTAATACTATCTTCATGATCATCTATGTACATATGGTTCGGGACGCCTTACTATTGTATATCTGATGATCATACTTCTTACTCTTTGTATAATCGCTGTTGATTGAGATACCCAGGATTGTTAAATCCTAGGATTGATTGATGGCTTGTAGAGTAAGCCCCATGTCTTGACAGCTTATATATGATTTCAGAGTACTGGCATACTTTGGTATTACGTAGCTGGCCTTGTCCGTCCCGACTTGCCAGTATTCTGGTTCTGGGGTGTGATACTGGACCCTCAGCGGGATCCAATAGTCGCTGAGGACTTGCCATGAGTTAGATTAGACTTATATTATTATCTAGTTATGAGACATTGTGATTGTATTGAGATTTTATTATGGTGTGGTTTACACCGGGATTATTATTCATTTTGTGACTCTCTGTTATGATTATCTTTCTTCTATTCCATTTTAGTTACTGTGATTGAGTTGTACCATATATATATGTTTGCTATTGATTGTAAAAGTATAGAACAGTTATATAGGAGGACTGGACTTAGACTCACAATACAAATTCGCTCGTACAAAGAAAGCCTAGGGACAAAAACCTAGGTACAGCAGTCTAAGTACGATTATTTAGTTTTGATTCTGGGGGTGATGGTAGATGCTCGGGAAAGCGACGGCCGCTCTGCCTTACTCCTTGGACGATCAGACGTAGCCTTGGCTCTAGTGAAGAACTGCTTTTAAGATGGGAAGACTCTTCTGCGCGTGCCTTGTCTCTCTCTGTGTCCAGCCTGGTGGAGAGGATCTCTTTTTCAAGGGAATGGCACCTTGCTATATTTTTTTGTTTCTCTGGATCCGATCTCTCCTCCTCTCTTTTCTCCTGAATTCTCCACACGTTTGCAAGGGAATGGCACCTTGCTATTTATAGAAGTGGGGGTGTGATCATTAGGGTTTGCAATGATTCCTCCTTTGAAAAGTCGGCGGCCAATTATCTGGACCATTAATCTTGATTCTATTACATCTGGGCAGTTAATTCTTGATTGTGCCAAATCCGTATGGGCAATTAATGCTGATTGTGAAAATTTGTATGGGCAATCAATGTTGATCATCATGAATCTTGGGAAGCTCGGATCTTCTACCACGTGTTTAATCCATGTGATTGCCATAAATCTGTTTTGATTTAGGTAATTATGATAATTGCACTAAATCAGGTTGTTGGGATTTGTTGATAACTCTTGATTGATTTAGTGCCACATGGGAAACTGATTTTCTGCCATGTGTCATAATCGTGAGCCACAGCTACATGAGGGTAGCTTCTTAGATTTTGGACTGCATGACGGTGGCAGCCGCATAGGTGAAGCCTCCGAAATATGAGCCGCATGGGGGTAGTTTTCAATTGAGCCGCAGAGGACTTGCCATGTGTCAATGCTGCATGGGCGTGAGCTGCATGGAGATGATCCTCATGATCTGAGCCGCATGAGAACAGTCGGCCGCATAGGATGACTGTTCATAATTTGAGCCGCATGACAAGGGTCTTCACGCTCTGAGCCACATGTGACCATCAGCCGCATGGGGTGGAGGCAACCGCATAGGGGGCTTTGTAGTTGTTGGATCGTGCCAGCTGCAGAGAAGATTTTTTCGTTTCCCGAGAAATATGCCTTCATATCGAAGTTCATCATTTCGGCTTTAGTGTCAGAGTTATTACTTTATGTCAGAGCATTTAATGGGAGCAGTCACTTTATGGCCATCTGTAAAGCTGTATAGGGTCACGTGATTCTTGTCTGAGCCGTATGAGGCTATTGAAGAGCTTCTGAGCCGCATGAGGGTCTGGTAGATTCTTGAGCCGCATGAGGCTCCTCCTGCTTTGAGCCGCATAGGCTTCTTCTGTTTTGAGCCGCATGGACTTCTTCTGTTTTGAGCTGCATGGACTTCTTTTGTTCTTTTCCATGCTTCTACAAGACCCCCTTCAAAGTTTTCAATTTGAAAAATTGGAATACTTTGAATAAGAAGCATGGCTATATGAGCTCCGCTGGCCGCATAGGATATTCTTGGCCGTATGGCTTGTCTTGCCGCATGAACTGCTCTGGCCGTATGTTGTTCTCTCTGCCACGTAGGCGATATTAATTACTCTTGATTCGTTATGATTTGGAGTCGTCTTTAGGGAGGGAATCCCAAGAGTCGGTTCATTAAATATTTGGATTTCGTGCTTTGATGAATCTTCTTTATGAGAGAGGAAGCGAAATCCGAAGAGTCAGTTTTGCCTGCAACACACGTCCCGAAGCGATTTATCGGTCCACGTGCCCCCTTATGTCGTCCTATAAATAGGGTGCTGTTAGGATAGAGAGACTTCTTTGCCTTCTTTTGTCTTCCTCTTCTCTTACCCTAAGCTGTTGTTCTTCTTTCTCCGATCATCATCACCAATAGCCCCGAAAGCTTCCAAAGCTTCGAAAGCTTCCAAAGCTTCCAAGACCTCTGCTGCAGCGAAAGGCAAGAAGGCGGCGGCTCCCTCGCCGACTGTAACGCCTCCAGTCCATCCTGACGTCTACCCTACCATGCAGGGTAAGGACCATGTGGAAGATTGATCACTTCAAACCCTGAAACCATGGCTCTATTGTATGTTTTTAAAAGGCAAGAAGGCGGCGGCTCCCTCGCCGACTGTAACGCCTCCAGTCCATCCTGACGTCCACCCTACCATGTAGGGTAAGGACCATGTGGAAGATCGATCACTTCAAACCCTGAAACCATGGCTCTGTTGCATGTTTTTATGCACAAGCCTTCTTTTCCTCAGCATTCAATACGTTCTTCATCATTATGAAGCCGCATATGCTGTATGGGCCGCATGAACTTCTCATATTCAAGCCGCATGAGGTATACCTTATGTTTGAGCCGCATGAGATCGTCTGGGCCGTATAAATGCCTTGAGGACTGAACCGCATGATGCCCCTCTGAACAGAATTGCATGAGCTCCTTTTTGGACTATGCCGCATAACGTTCCACGAATCAGAACTGCATATGAGCCAACCTAAACAGAGCCGCATGAGGGCTCAACGAGCCGTATGAACTTTGTGAAAATACTGTGCCGTATAAAGACTCATCTAACCAGAGCCGCATATGCTCTGTAGAAATCGAGCCGCATAATAACTCGTTTAATCAGAGTCGCATGAACTCTGAATTTCTGGCCGTCTCCTGACTTTGTTTCTTTTGTCTCTTTTCAGTAAATCTGTCTGTCAATACTGCAGGAGAACCCCTGGTGGGTCAGGCCCAATCTGCTATAAGAGTTCGGTTTGACCATCTAGTATGGCAGGTGGTGGAGCAACTTCCCCTAAACGAGCCTGAGGAGAGGCTGAATCTTATCAAGAACCAGCCCTTTTGCTTTCTTTGTGCCATGCTAAACTCAAGACAATTGGAAGGAAAGTACCTGAAGCCGGCATTCTTCTTCGGGGATGTCCTGACCGTGAAGAACTCCCGGGTATTGGATATATCTGAGAATTGGAATTTTATTTCTAGTGGGAGGGCGATCCATATCTCCCAGATGGAGCGTCATTTTCTATTGGCGTGGTTCAATATGCTGCCGGTGGACAGGAAGATGCAGGAATCCTTGACCCCGAGCCAGTCGGAAATGATTGTGGGTAACATCCACTACAATAAGCACGTTAGATCAGCGTACGCGGGCAAGGAACCAGTCAGCTGCCACGTGATGGGGCTAGCCCCGGGTGCCTTTTTAAATACGTAAGGTCCCAATTTCTCCTTCTCTCAAGCCGACACTTTCCTGAATCAACTTGCTCGAAAAGGGTCTTATCCTATTGGCTGGCTCTCATTTTTGAACTAGATACGCCCCATCCCTTCGTGGGCCAATTAGACCGGGTGGATTTTGCGTGAGTATGGGACTTTTCTGCGTGAGGTTTGTCTCTACCACGCCATCCGGGGCACATGTCACGGACTGTCCATCAACAAGGAGTTGTTCATGGCTCTCTTGGAGATGTACAACCGGCGGACATGGACTTTCTTTGCACCTGGCAGGGAGATTGGTCTTGTTCTTCATGAGATGCACGTAGTCTCTAGGCTGCCCTGGGGCAATGAAGTGTTTGAAGTATATACTCCAACGAACGAAGAGTTCAAAGATTTGGAGCAACGACATCCGGGTTTCGTTGCTGTCTATCAAGAGTTACTGTGTCACCACAGTTACTGTCAGTATGCGACCAAGAAAGGTAGTAGCTCGGAAGGAAACCTTCCGCTACTAGAGCTTGTCTCTCCCACCTTTTCCAGCAAGGTGCCTCAGGCCGGGTCACTCCCCAGAATCCTCTGACCCGAGAGCAAGTATAGGATCTAGTGTTAACTGCCAAGAAATCGAGGGACTTGAGCGACACGTTTGGGAGTCAAACTGATTCCTTTGATTACTTTTATCCGGATACCCAGCCGCTGTCGGAGAAAGCAATCCTGGCAGGGTTCCTAATGGTATGGCTACGGAATTATATGGTCTCCGGAGGAGTTGTTTCCATTGAGAGCATCAGCCAAAATTTTATCCTTTCTGCCGTGAAGCTGGCCTTCGGGCTCAGACTGGCTCTTCTTCCGGCCATGGTATACAGTATACACCGTTGCCTTCGTACTTTTTCGTCCAAAGTTATTACACGTGACACGGCGATGAACTTTGAGCGAATCGAGTTGCCCTACCACTATTTGATGGGGTGGCTGTTAATGCACTTTCGATCTTTGATGAGACCTGGCCCAGAAGATGGTGTAACTGACGACGATGCTTTTACCTTCCAGTACCGCCGGATGCCCTGGGAGTACAACACTATGCCCGCATGTAGGAGGGCGTTGGAGAGGGTGGATGGATATAACTTCTTCGTGTCTATTCTCCATTTTTCTGCTGAGGAGGTAGGGAGTGTACATGTTGACGGTACCGGGCCTCCTCTCCTCTTTCCTGGGAGAATGCTTCTTTGGTTGCGCAACATCCGTCCCTCGTATTTAGTATATCGCAACCGCAATACTGTCTACCTGGAACCCTACTTGCCTAGCCGATTCTTCCACCAGTTTGGGTATAGCCAGCTGTTCCTAGAGAGCCCCAGCTCTTGCCTGGGCTTCGAAGGCAGCGTTCTGGATGGCATCAGGGCCTGGCTTTACTATGATACTGCTCGTACCCGTGCTAGTTTCTCGGTCCCTGACGCTGAGATGCAAGGGGAGATTATGTATTTAGTGGCTCTCTACCACGTTACTGCGAGCAGGTTTCCTGTTAACTTTGACCCACGTACCAGTTTTATTGTTGGTACTGGCTTGGCAGAGAAGCCCCAGGGGTCGAAAACGAGAAAGCAGAGGGCAAATATGGTTCCCGTGTCAGATTCGGAGTCCACCACCGCGGATGAAGAAGATGGCGAGCAGGGTTTCGATGATTCTCTCCCTCCTCTAGACGAGGTGGCAGCGGACCAACCGCCTATTGCGTTTGATGAAGTGGTGGCGGATCAGCCGCCTAATGTGCCTGGCCCTTCGCGTAAGCGAAGCATGAGTGAGTCTGCTGATATCGGCATGACTTATAACATAAAACGGGCTGCTATCAGATCCCGTCGGCTACTTATCGAGGATGTTGATGCTATTTCTGAGGTGACTTGAATTATAACTATCTTCTCCTTCTTTTTCTCGTATTTTGGCCTAATCATTTTCCTTTGCTTTCGTAGGCATCAGAGGAGTTGGTTTTTCGAGAACCGGCCGCTGAGGTTGATCCGGCCCTGACCACTTTGGTCAGTAAAATGTGTACCGCTATTATTTTTGCTGGAGTTCTTCCGGAGACGGGCGAGGAGTCCCACGTTGCTGAGGGCTCAACCCATGGTGACGGGGGCTCTACTGCACCTATCCTTGAGACAGTTGAACTTCAGCAGGGTGATGCTGAACCAGTTGTATCCCTTTCCGGAGTGGCTGGGGTAGAAGAACCAGCTGAACTCAACTTGGAGGTCGCCGGTGAGGGTACCATGGCAGCTGTGAGCGAACCTCAGCCTCCATAATCCTTCTTTGGTAAGTTGAGCCAAATTTTGACTATTAAGAAGGCCTATTCGCTCTATTATCACATCCTTCGGGTTACGTTGATTGATGGTTGCTCTGGACATACAGGTCCGGCCCTTTCAGTGCCGATGACGGACATTGTTAAGGTAGGCTCTACTAGCGGGGATTTGGTAGAAGGGAGCGTGCCCCCTCCTCTTCCGACTTATCTTGAGGGGCCTCCCGTTGGATCGAGTTCGGAAGGTCATATGGCGACACAGCCTGGACAGGGAGCAATGGTCCCTACATCTTCCTCTGCTCGTATGACTTTCGGGGTTGACCTCCCGGCTTTACCGAGTATCCAGTTTGTTCGGGCCGCAGAGAAAGAATTGGCCGCTGTTCAAGTGTCCTTACGCTCCGAATTTATTTCCCTTATGGCAGGGGCGGCAAGTTCTGCTGCGTCTTCTTCGACACTGCCAGCCACACTCCCTTTGACACCGTCCTCTACGGAAGTTCTGTATGAGGCGTCGCAGGATGTGGTTGATAGTTTCTACCACCATTTGAAGAGAGGAGTAGAAGCTGCTGTAGAGCGGGAACCCCTTCCGCCTTGGCCCAACAATGCGCCCAAGGCCAAATTGACATTCTCAAAACCCTCCCCGGCGGGGCAGGGATAGCTGCGCTTCTGGAGCCCAAACTGTTGGAGGCTGATCAGCTTGTGGCCCAGTTTCAAGTGCTGCGACAAGCTGATCTGTCCGCAGCAATTGATCAGGAGCGGGGGTTCCTCACCACCGCCTTAGAGAAGATAAGGCTCGCGCGGGATACATCTAAGCCGGTTATGATAAAGGACCTCGACGACCTGTCTCTCTTGTACGACCAGCTGAGCCACCGGAGCGAGGTTTGTAGGGCTCGTGAAGTTGCTGCCTCCCAGGGAGTAATTGATACAAGGGAGCAGATTCTCGAACTTCTGAAGAAGCTGGCCTTCTTGGAGTCTTAGCTTGAAGCTTCTCGTACGGACAAAGTGCTGATTATTCAGGATGCCGAAAGGATTTTCAGAGCTTCCGTTAATCTAGAACGTGCTCTGAAGAAGTTTGAGAAGGGCTTGCGGGCTCACGCGCCCTTGGAAGATGCGGCGCGGCTGCCTCAGGAGGCTGAACGTCGGGCCAAACAGAGGTTTGAGCGGTCGACTGCGTTGTTGAGGGATCGTCTCAGGGCACTGTGTATCGCCGAACAATAGTCGGCTTTTTTCTTTTTTTTCGTTTTTGTTATTTTCCTTCCTTAAGTGGGATGTGGTCCCAGAACATGTAGTATTTTTGCATTTCAAACAAAAGAGTATGCTTTATCATACCCTTTATTTGTACTGCTTATTGTGTTTGTGGTATTTGCCCCACTGGGAAGCTGTTTGTGGACTTGTTACCCTTGGCATACCTTAGTTTTAGGTACAAATAACAAGTTGATGGGGATATTTGGAACAATTCCACAGTACGGTGGCTATGGACGTTCCTGGTATCGGAAGAAAGAATGTCGTGGGGCAACCGGGCCCCTGGGGCATGATGAGAATTGAGGGGCATGTACTAGAAAACTTAGTACAACATTTATGGTTAACAATGGACATTTGTGGTCAGCAGAGGACATTTGTGGGCCTATTATCCTTGGCGCACCCTAGTTTTTTTGGTACAGATAAATAGGTTAAGAGAGAACCAACATACTTACTCAGAGGTAATGAGGACATGGCAAATATAAAGGTTTCTTCGATGTAGCCTTCCCACTCAGAGGTAATGAGGACATGGCAGGAGTGGGCTCCATAAAGGAAATATAGAACAACTCATAGGTAATGAGGACATGGAGGTTCTATGTGAGGGGCGGTTTGTTTTTGATGGAAGGAAAATAACTCAGAGGTAACATTGACGTGGTTGTTTCGGAAAATTGTGGACCTGTTACCCTTTTTGTGCACTGAAAGTGCGGGTAGAGGATCATGAGGAAGGAGCTCCTTTTAGGAGGAAATTTCAGAGGTATGATCATACATGACTTACTACTTAGGAGAGGCGATATAGATTTATCTGTAGTGACTAGAGTGTAAGTTCAACGGTACCTGCGGGTACATAACTCGATAATCTGGAAAAGTTGGAGTCGGCATGTGAGTTCAGTGGTACGAAAGAGTACATGACTCGTCATTCTAGAAGATTTGTAGTAGGGATGTGAGTTCAGCGGTACGGGAGAGTACATGACTCGTCATTCAGGAAGATTTGTAGTAGGGATGTGAGTTCAGCGATACGAGAGAGTACATGACTTGTCATTCTGGAAGATTTGTAGTAGGGATGTGAGTTCAGCGGTACGAGAGAGTACATGACTCGTCATTCTGGAAGATTTGTAGTAGGGATGTGAGTTCAGCGGTATGAGAGAGTACATGACTCGTCCTCTTGGCAACTTGTAGGCGGGATATGAGTTTAGCGGTACCAGCGGGTACGTGACTCATCACCCTGGAGGATCTCATTTCAGACGTAATACTTCTTTAGGAACTTGCCGTTGATGGGCAATATAAGCAAGTCTCCATTTTGTTTTGCGAGGCGGTAAGCTCCATTGGAGAATATAGCATCAATGATGAACGGGCCTTCCCACTTTGGCTGGAACTTGTCGGCGGTTTTGTGAGTCATGACCATCGGCCTCCGAACTGCCAGAACACGGTCGCCCACTTGGAATGTTCTGGTTTTAACCTTCTTGTTGAAGGCTCCGGAGATACGTGCCTGGTATAGCTCGATTCGTTGTTGAGCTAGTAGGCGCTTCCCATCTAGAGCCTCCAATTCTTGTAGTCTGCGATGGTGATTATCGTCCGTCGTCAATCTGTACGTGAGAGCTACGCGGAGTGAGGGGATTTGAGTCTCCGGTGGGAGAACTGCCTCACTTCCGTATACTAAAGAGAATGGTGTGTTCCCGGTGGCAATTCGTATGGTGGTACGGTACGCCCATAAGCATTCGCCAAGCTTCTCATTCCAGTCGCGCTTGTTTGATGACACGAAATTCTTGAGAAGCTTGATGATTGTTTTATTGAATGCTTCAGCCAGACCATTAGCCGCTGAGTTGTATGATGTTGAAGCAATATTCTGGATGCGGTGATTGTCGCAGAAACGATAGATGGCGTGGCTTGCGAACTGCGAACCATTATCATGGATGATCCTTCGGGGCAGTCCAAAGCGATAGATGATGTGATGCTTGAGAAAACTAATCACGTTTGAAGTCTTTACTTCTGTAAGCGGAACAGCCTCCACCCATTTGGAGAAGTAATCTGTGATTGCGAGTATGAAGCGATGTCCTTGGGACGAAGGCGTAGTGATCGGACCGATGATGTCCATTCCCCACGCTTCGAAGGGCCAGGATGCCACAGTCGGGTGTAGAAACTCGGATGGCTGGTGGATAAAATTTACGTGGACTTGACAGGCTTTATATTTTTGTGCATAGTCTATTGCGTCTGCAACCATTGTGGGCCAGTAGTAACCCATTCGACGAAGGCGATCTTGTAGTTTCGGGCCAGGCTGATGGGCCCCACAGATGCCATCGTGAGCTTCACGCACAGCTTCTTTGGCTTCTGTATTTGACAGGCATCGAAGCAGTAATCCATCGTATGATCGTCGATATAGCATTTTTGTCTTTGTATCGTAGAAGAATCTGAGGGAACGTCTTCTAATAGAAGTGGCTTCCTTCGGATTCCCCGACAGGATGTCGTAGACTACAAAGTCAATGAACGATTGTCTCCAGTCTGGTACTTCATCAACTGTCAGGGCGGAGTAGCTCTCGGCATACTGAACATTATTCCTGGGACAGACCAACTCACGACCTATGATGATGAGCATGATTCGGAACTGCTAAGGAAGCGGCTAGGCCTGCTAGGGCATCGGCTTCAATGTTTCGGAGCCTGGGAACATGCTCTATGAAGAACCCCTCCAGGGACGAGATGATGTCAACTGCTATTTGGTGATAGGGGATCATATCTTCATGATGAACTTCGTATGAACCTCGGATCTGATAGACGATTAGCTGTGAATCGCCGTATGCTTCAAGGTACTCTACCCCCAGCTCTTTTGCAAGTCGGATGCCAATAACCAAAGCGTTGTACTCAGCCACGTTGTTTGAACAGGTCTCCGTGACAGAATAAGCTCGATTGATCACCAACCCGGTAGGAGAAATTAGCATTATTCCGACTCCAGTGATGATGTTGCCCTTGGGCCCAGTTCTAGAAGCGCCGTCGAAGAACATTCGCCATATGGTACCATGGGAGGCCATATTTGAATTAGACACCTCGTCTGGAATCTCTTCGTCTGTTTTGGTAGACTCCGAACCTGGATGAGCTGCTAAAAAGTCTGCCAGAGCTTGACCTTTAACAGTTTTTTGCGGAATGAAGATCATGTGGTAAGGGGACAATAATATCGCCCAGGTAGCGAGACGAGTGCTGAGTGTGCCTGGTATAGTCATGAGGACCCTGAGGGGGTTGACGCTTGATATGACGAAGATGGTTTGTCCTGTGACGTAGTGTCGCGTCTTCTGAATGGCGAAAACCAGAGCTAGGCACTCTTTCTCTACGGCCGTGTATCAATGTTTCGGCCCCATCATCATTCGGCTGAGGTAATATATGGCTTGTTCGTGGTCTGCCTCGTTGTTTTGTGCTAGCAGAGCACCGAAAGAATTTTCCATCGCTCGTACATAGAGCAAGAATGGTCTTCCTGCAATCGGGGCTACCAGAACTGGAGGGTTCGTTAGGTATTCTTTGATTCTGTCGAAGGCACGTTGGCATTCTTCATCCCATACGAATGAGACGCCTTTCTTCATGAGGTGAGTGAATGGCTGACATCGTGCGGAGAGGTTGGAGATAAACCTCCTGATGTAGGCTAGTCTCCCTTAAAGGCCTCGGAGTTCAAGAAGATTTCTTGGGGGACCCATCTCCATGATCGCCTTGGTCTTCTCAGGGTCTACGTGGATACCCTGGGAGGTAATGATGAAACCTAAGAACTTCCTGCTGGATACGCCCAAGAAGGATTTCGTAGGGTTCATTTTCAAATTGTGCGTTCGCATCAGGTCGAACACTGTGTAATGCCTGTGGTTCGTATTACGTATTTCTGGAATACGTATACGTATTTATTCTTGTATTGCATGATTTCCTTACTTAATTCCTTCTTGGCTTGGCTTGGTTATTTCCTTGGCTTGGTTCGGCTTGGCTCGGTTTTCTTTGGTTCAATATGAACCAATGTGAACCCCCTACCTACCACCACTATTGTATTTATTAATCCATTCTCTCTATTCTCTCTCTTCATTAATCATCTTCTTCTTTTCCATTACTTCCTTCACCTACCAGAGAGAGGAGAGAGAGGTCTAGGCAAGTGCAACTTGCTTCATGGAGGAACTCTAATTTTTATTGCTTCATTCTCTTTTTTGCAATATTTTAACTTACTTTAGAACTTGGCATTTTCACTTTCCATGGCTAGATTCTTGTAGATCTAAGTTTATTTCATTTTCGGATTTCTTGGGTTTTGATCTACTTAATCTTGTTATTTCTGAGTTTTGATGGTTCCATGTTGTAGAGAATTTTGTTCTACCCCATTTTGACCTATGGAAGTTCGGATTTAGGCTCCGGATGATGGAGTTATGGAGCTTGAGGACTTGGCTCTCATGGTGTTCTTCTTCTCTGAAATTTTGGAGAAGATGAACAGTGCCTGACTTGACCGCATGAATATTCACGCGGCAAGAGTTCTATCCAGCCGCATGACTGGAAGTTCTTGAGCCGCATGAGGGCCGAACTCATCTGGCCGCATAACTCGCTCAATACCCAGCCGCATGAAGAACTCAGACCCTGGCCGCATGGACTTCTGAGTCCAGGCCGCATGACCCTGATTAATCCTGACCGCATATGCATCCTTCATTTCCTGAGCCGCATGGGCTTCTACTAAGCCGCATGACCCTGATTAATCCTGACCGCATATGCATCCTTCATTTCCTGAGCCGCATGGGCTTCTACTAAGCCGCATGAGCCTGATCCTATCCAGCCGCATGGACCTTCCCCCGCTGGCCGCATAAAGATCTTGTTTTCGAGCCGCATATGCGCTCGTATCCTCTGGCCGCATGCGCCCTCTTGTCCTGGCCGCATGGGATCCTGTGACCCTGGCCGCATGAGCCCTCTTATTTGAGCCGCATGCGCCCCCTCCTTCCTGGCCGCATATGCCTGAGTCGCATGACTTTTCGTGGTCCTGTGTATTATTATTTATCCTTATTTGCCCATGTTTGTAACTCCTTTATTTAGATGTTTTACGTCCATTTTATATCCTTATGCCTTTTGTCATGAACTTGATTTTACTTACATATTTGGAATTGATAATGGAGCACGACCTGACAGTGACCCGTCGTGGTGCACTCATGACAAGAAAACCTGATATGACTTGATAGTGGCCCGTCGTGGCGCACTCCGGACAAGTACACTTGACATGATAAACCTGACATGATATATCTGATAAGCTGTTGCGACGGCTACCTGACGTGACATGACTTGTATAATTTATCTTGGACACCGTGGGTGATTGTGCTTGTACAAATAAACCAGTCCTGTCTTGCATCATGTCTAGGGAGGGAGCTCCTGAGTACCACGGTCAGGAGTGCCTATTAAAATGGACTAAGGTTAATAACTAGATTAACACATTAGTCATGAAGAGATTTCCCCAGCTACAGGCAATCCCGTTACCTGGGCGCGCCTGGGATCTGTAGCCTGCCGTCGAGTATGGCACATTTCCAGCACACTGTCATTTGTTGCACTCTTCAAGCTACTTAAGGGTACATGCGTTTCCTGGACAATGTATCCACCTGAATTCAACCCCTAATTTCGACCTGGGTAACCTGGATGGTCTGCAGGGCTTATGGCTGTGGAATAATCTCACTGCATCTTGTTAGTAACTAGGCTTGTGATAACCCTAGTTAGTTAAAGTATCAAGCCGTAATTCTTGCTTGGCCGTGAAATGATTGGATGGAGTTTAACCAGTCTAGTCTTGTCCTGATCCTGCTCCAGATTACTACATGACTTGAATGCCTGTATTTATTTTACCGATAAATGTTGAGAATTCCAAGCTCTGTTCAGATGAAGGGTTACAACCTCGGTCCTTGTTTGGTTTACGGGTTGTAACCTGGTTATCTGAATAGTTCCATGGTTATCTCGTCGTATATCATCCTGATGTATTTTCTTTATTTCCAGTTCTTACTATTGATTTGTTCATTATCTTGTGCTGATTGCTGGTTTTAGTTCCTAAGTGAAGCTTCCTTTGTGGCACTTGCTCTTTCTGGGGTCTGACCCAGCTGGTTTTGTGTGGCCAGATTTCGGAGCAGCTCCAGAGGATCTACCGACCTTCCAGCCAGATGGTGGCCACTAGACGGAACCCTGGCAACGAGTGGGTTTATTTTTGATCTCCCACTTTATTGTAAAAATTACTCTTTTGAGGCGTTTAGCCGACGAGCACCTGTTTAGCTCGATTGCACTTACTTATTGTCTGCCTACGGGCTGTAACATGATTGACAGATCCTAGGATTGATCATGTATGACTAAACTCTTGCTAGTCCTTATATTTTGTAACGACTAGCTTCATGATCAGCTGAATATGTAATATTTGGGACGCCTTATTATTGTATATTTAATGATCATACATCTTGTAACATTTACTTACTGCTTGTGATTGAGACAATAGGCTTGTTCATGACCTTAAGAGACTGCTGGCTTGTAGATAAACCCTCATGTATCTAGACAGCCGTAACCGTATAGCGAGATGGAATCCATTTCATATACGTAGCTGGCTATGTCTGCCCCCGCTCTCCAGTATTCTGGTTCTGGGACGTGACATGGTTTAAGTGGTGGCCCATGCAGGTCTAGTAAATCAAGATATGTGAGGGTTTACCGAATAGATGTCTCAATCAGTATTCGTCCTTGATCTCTGCTCGTATCTTCTGAATCCCTGGATTCTTGTCCTGATCACGTGCTTGTATCGTTGATCTGTCCTGGTCCTTCCTTATTATTCTCTATGTCGTCTTCTTCAGCGGTATTGTTCCTGGACCTGCCGGCCAGCAAGGCGGAGCACCTCCCGCGGACCAGCAACAACCCGGAGATCAAGTCCAGCATTCTGGAGTAGCCTCCAGAGTCGAGCCTACTGAAAGAGAGCCTCCAGTTCAGCCCGTTCAGCCTGCAGAGCCTGATAATGGTACTTTGGTAGGACTCATCAGGACCTTGATAGCTTCCCAAGATCGTCGAGGAGACGCCTTGCAACAGGCAGTGGCAGATGCTTTGACCAGAGGAGGTTATCCAGGGAACAGTGCGGCCAACAGCTTCAAGCGCTTGAACCCTCCATTCTTCGACGGTAGTGAAGATGCTATTGCAGCAGATGCATGGCTTCAGGATACTGAAGTGATTCTCGACGCAGCCAAGACCCCAGACAATGATAAGGTAGCTGTGGTGCGCTTGCAGCTATTAGATCTTGCCCGCAGCTGGTGGGCAGCGCAGGCCGTTGGATTAGCAGCACCCATTCCATGGGCAGTGTTCAGAGAGAGATTCCAGACCAAGTATTTTGATGCTGTAGCTCGGTACGATCTACAGACGAGGTTCACCAACTTAAAGCAAGGAGACAGGACGGTCGATGGATATGCGGCCGAGTTTTCGAGACTCAGTCGGTTTGCTCCCACCTTGGTGGCAACCGAGTATGATAGAGCCCAGCGATTCCAGCAGGAGCTTCACATGGAGATCTTTTTAGCAGTTGAGCAGTTTGAGCATCATACTTTTGATGCTGTCTTGAGAGCAGCCCGGAGGCATGAGTATACCTCCCAGAGGATTGTGGACAGGACCGGAGGTCGGAAGAGATCTCACGGCCAGATGAACCAGTCTTCGGCACCAGCCCCGGCAGCCAGGGCTTTGACTATTGGAGCTCCGAGGCGAGCGACCTCAGTAACGTCGGTTCAGCACTCAACTCCGACGCACCCTCAGCAGCAGCAGAAGCAGAAGCAGTCTTCCGCAGTGGGATATTCTCATTGTGGGAAGCCAGGCCATTTAGTAGCAGAGTGTCGCAGGCACAGGGATTGTGTCTGGTTTGTGGAGCACCAGACCATAGGGTTGGATCCTGCCCGAATAGGGGTGGTTCATCCTCATCCAACCTTTCTAGCTCTTCGGTGAGAGGACCAGCACCGGTCCAGCAGCAGCAGCAGCAGCAGTACCCATTGTCGAGGCCTTTGCCGCCTCAGTCCCAGATGTTCCAGCAGCAGAACCCCTAGCAGCATGCACAAGCCCAAGCCTTGAGCCAGAATAGGCAGCGAGGATTTCAGCAGAGGGGACCAGCACCCCGAGGGCACGGTCAGGCTATGGTGATGACCGCAGAGGAAGGATTGGCACCAGGAGAGGTAGTGGCAGGTACTATTCTCGTCAACTCATTTCCAGCTTCAGCTTTATTTGATTCTGGTGCATCGCATTCTTTTATGTCTGCACGATTCGCGACACGGGTAGGATTGGAGCCCGAGTTATTATCAGTAAGGCTCAATATACTTACTGGTAACGGACTTGTGGGAGTAGATAGAGTGTTTTCCTCGTGTCGGATCGTAGTTAGCGGTAGAGAGTTCCCTGCTAGATTGATAGAATTCCCGATGGCCGATTATAATGTGGTCTTAGGGATGGATTGGTTGAGGAACCAGTATGCTAGAATCGACTGCCATATTGGTAGGGTTGTTTTTAGCATTCCAGGCGAGCCGGAGTTTTCCTTTTCTCGAGGCGAGGTTGAGCCTTCTCCTTCGATATTGCGGATGGCAATAGCAGCAGTTCAGTTGCCCAGGATAGTGGATGAGTTCCCAGATATTTTTCCAGAAGAGCTACCAGGTATGCCTCCAGAACGGGAGATCGAGTTCACTATAGACTTGATTCCCGGGACAGCCCCAGTGTCAGAGAGAGTCTATAGGATGGCGCCGTCAGAGTTAGAGATATTGTACAAGATGATTGAAGAACTTCGAGCCAAGGGATTCATTCGTGCTAGTGGATCGCCTTGGGGAGCCCCGATGCTTCTTATGAAAAAGAAGGATGGTACATCCAGGTTATGTGTTGATTATCGTACCTTGAACTCCGTGACAATCAAGAACAGATACCCTCTTCCGAGGATAGATGACTTGTTTGATCAACTTAAAGGGGCTTCAGTGTTCTCGAAGATTGATTTGCGCTCAGGTTACCATCAGATCAGAGTCAGAGAGCAGGACATCCCGAAGACAGCTTTTCGATCGAGGTATGGACATTGGGAGTTCCTTGTTATGCCTTTTGGAGCAACCAATGCGCCGGCAGTATTCATGGACCTCATGAATCGCATCTTCATGCCTTACTTGGATCAGTTTGTGATTGTGTTCTTGGATGACATCCTGGTCTACAGCAAGAGTGAGGCGGAGCATGAGCAGCATCTCAGAGTTGTTCTTCAGATCCTCAGAGAGCACCAGTTATATGCTAAGTTCAGTAAATGCGAGTTCTGGCTTGATCGCATTTCGTACTTGGGTCATATCATCACCAGAGGAGGAGTAGAAGTCGATCCCCAAAAGATTGTGGCTATTGAGTCGTGGCCGGTGCCCAGCACAGTTGCGGAGGTTCATAGTTTTCTTGGATTGGCCGGCTACTACCGATGATTTGTTTCATATTTTGCTCGAATTTCAGCGCCATTGACCCAGTTGACCCGCAAGGATGCGCAGTTTGCTTGGACGGCAAAATGTCAGAGTTCTTTTGAGCAGTTGAAGCGAGGCCTGATAACAGCTCCTATTCTCACGCTTCCAGATGGGACCGGAGGATTCTCAGTGTATTGTGATGCTTCAGGCAGAGGCTTAGGATGTGTTCTGATGCATCATGGGAAGGTAATAGCTTATGCGTCACGACAACTTCGTGATCATGAGAGGAATTACCCAACCCATGACTTGGAGCTGGCAGCAGTAGTGTTTGCCCTTAAGTTATGGAGGCACTACTTGTATGGAGACAGGGTGGAGATTTTCACCGACCACAAGAGCCTGAAGTATGTTTTCACTCAGAAGGATCTTAACATGCGTCAGAGAAGATGGCTGGAGCTTCTTGTGGATTATGATGTCAACTTACAGTATCATCCTGGGAAGGCCAATGTTGTTGCAGACGCTTTGAGCAGGAGAGCCGGAGTTTATTTCCTAACAGCGCAACCAGAACTATTAGCAGATCTTCAGAAGATGGGTATAGAAGTTGTTCTTCCTTCCAGTGTAGCATTGATGGCCAGCATGCAAGTTCAGTCTACTATAGTCGAGAGGATTCGGATGGCGCAGTCAGCGGATTCCAAGCTTCAGCGACTCAGAGCAGAGTGTGAGGCAGGACGAAGACCAGAATTATGCATTCATGAGGATGGTACACTTCGACATGGGAAGCGTCTTTGTGTACCCAGTGGAGATATCAGGCATGAGATCATGTCAGAGGCGCACAGTTCTCAGTATTCCATCCGTCCTGGCAGTACGAAGATGTACCGAGATATCCGTCAGCACTTCTGGTGGAATGGCATGAAGCGGGAGATAGCTCGGTTTGTCTCTCGGTGTTTGGTTTGCCAACAAGTCAAGGCTGAACATCAGAGACCGGCTGGACTTCTTCAGCCCTTACCGATTCCAGAATGGAAGTGGGAGCATGTGACCATGGATTTTGTGACTGGATTACCTAGATCCACAGCTGGTAGAGATGCTATCTGGGTTATAGTTGATCGACTCACGAAGGTAGCTCACTTTCTTCCATTCAGAGTTGGTCAGTCGACGGCTCTGCTAGCGGAGATGTACCTCAGGCAGATTGTCAGGTTGCACGGTGTGCCAGTCAGTATCACCTCGGATCGAGATTCTAGATTTACATCGCACTTTTGACGTAGCTTGCAAGAGAGTTTGGGGACTCGTCTCCAGTTCAGTTCAGCTTATCACCCGCAGACAGATGGTCAGTCGGAGCGTACGATCCAGACTCTTGAAGACATGTTGCGGTCCTGTACACTTGACTTCGGTGGTTCGTGGGAAGATCACCTGCATCTGGTGGAGTTCTCAAACAATAACAATTTCCAGGCCAGTATCCAGATGGCACCGTTCGAGGTACTGTATGGCAGAAAGTGCAGATCTCCATTAGCATGGGATGATGTTGGAGAGAGACAGATGCTTGGTCCAGAAATGATCGCTCAGACAGTTGAAGTGGTCAGAAGGGTCAGAGATCATCTTCGAGTTGCCCAAGATTGCCAGCGCCATTGGGCCGATTCTCATCGGCGCCCTCTCGAGTTTTCGGTCGACGATCATGTATTCCTGAGGATTTCGCCTAACCGTGGCGTCATTCGTTTCGGCGTACGGGGAAAGCTTAGTCCTAGGTATATAGGACCGTTCGACATTCTGGAGCGAGTAGGAGATGTATCCTATCGTCTCGCTCTTTCGCCGTCGCTAAGCAAGGTGCATGACCTGTTCCATGTATCCTAATTACGACGGTATATCCCAGACCCGAGCCACATCCTGGATTATTCGGAATTGGTTGTTGGTACCAACCTTTCGTATGAGGAGAGGCCCGTGTCTATATTGTACCGGAGAGAGAAGATCCTCAAGAACAAGACTATCAAGTTAGTCCGGGTTGCTTGGGGTCATCACTCTTTGGGGGAGTCAATATGGGAGCATGAGGATGATATCCGATCGCGATATCCCGACTTGTTTGACTCGTGAGGTATAATGTCTTTCTTATGCCTCATGCCTTCGATTTCTTGCTTGAATGAGTGATTGTCTGCCTAGTTATAGCTTGCATGTGATTAATGTAGCTTGTCATTGCTCCTCTAGCCTCTTTATTAAATTTCGAGGACGGAATTCTTTTAAGGTGGGTAGAGTTGTAATGCCTGTGGTTCGTATTACGTATTTCTGGAATACGTGTACGTATTTATTCTTGTATTGTATGATTTCCTTACTTAATTCCTTCTTGGCTTGGCTTGGTTATTTCCTTGGCTTGGTTCGGCTTGGCTCGGTTTTCTTTGGTTCAATATGAACCAATGTGAACCCCCTACCTACCACCACTATTGTATTTATTAATCCATTCTCTCTATTCTCTCTCTTCATTAATCATCTTCTTCTTCCCCATTACTTCCTTCACCTACCAGAGAGAGGAGAGAGAGGTCTAGGCAAGTGCAACTTGCTTCATAGAGGAACTCTGATTTTTATTGCTTCATTCTCTTCCTTGCAACATTTTAACTTACTTTAGAACTTGGCATTTTCACTTTCCATGGCTAGATTCTTGTAAATCTAAGTTTATTTTATTTTCGGATTTCTTGGGTTTTGATCTACTTAATCTTGTTATTTCTGAGTTTTGATGGTTCCATGTTGTAGAAAATTTCGTTCTACCCCATTTTGACCTATGGAAGTTCGGATTTAGGCTCCGGATGATAGAGTTATGGAGCTTGAGGACTTGGCTCTCATGGTGTTCTTCTTCTCTGAAATTTTGGAGAAGATGAACAGTGCCTGACTTGACCGCATGAATATTCACGCGGCAAGAGTTCTATCCAGCCGTATGACTGGAAGTTCTTGAGCCGCATGAGGGCGGAACTCATCTGGCCGCATAACTCGCTCAATACCCAGCCGCATGAAGAACTCAGACCCTGGCCGCATGGACTTCTGAGTCCAGGCCGCATAACCCTGATTAATCCTGACCGCATATGCATCCTTCATTTCCTGAGCCGCATGGGCTTCTACTAAGCCGCATGACCCTGATTAATCCTGACCGCATATGCATCCTTCATTTCCTGAGCCGCATGGGCTTCTACTAAGCCGCATGAGCCTGATCCTATCCAGCCGCATGGACCTTCCCCCGCTGGCCGCATAAAGATCTCGTTTCCTGAGCCGCATGGGCTTCTACTATGCCGTCGAGTAGGGCACATTTCCAGCACACTGTCATGTGTTGCACTCGTCAAGCTACTTAAGGGTACATGCGTTTCCTGGACGATGTATCCACCTGAATTCAACCCCTAATTTCGACCTGGGTAACCTGGATGGTCTGCAGGGCTTGTGGCTGTGGAATAATCTCACTGTATCTTGTTAGTAACTAGGCTTGTGATAACCCTAGTTAGTTAAAGTATCAAGCCGTAATTCTTGCATGGCCGTGAAATGATTGGATGGAGTTTAACCAGTCTAGTCTTGTCCTGATCCTGCTCCAGATTACTACATGACTTGAATGCCTGTATTTATTTTATCGATAAATGGTGAGAATTCCAAGCTCTGTTCAGATGAAGGGTTACAACCTCGGTCCTTGTTTGGTTTACGGGTTGTAACCTGGTTATCTGAATAGTTCCATGGTTATCTCGTCGTATATCATCCTGATGTATTTTCTTTATTTCCAGTTCTTACTATTGATTTATTCATTATCTTGTGCTGATTGCTGGTTTTAGTTCCTAAGTGAAGCTTCCTTTGTGGCACTTGCTCTTTCTGGGGTCTGACCCAGCTGGTTTTGTGTGGCCAGATTTCGGAGCAGCTCCAGAGGATCTACCGACCTTCCAGCCAGATGGTGGCCACTAGACGGAACCCTGGCAACGAGTGGGTTTATTTTTGATCTCCTACTTTATTGTAAAAATTACTCTTTTGAGGCGTTTAGCCGACGAGCACCTGTTTAGCTCGATTGCACTTACTTATTGTCTGCCTACGGGCTGTAACATGATTGACAGATCCTAGGGTTGATCATGTATGACTAAACTCTTGCTAGTCCTCACATTTTGTAATGACTAGCTTCATGATCAGCTGAATATGTAATATTTAGGACGCCTTATTATTGTA
Source organism: Iris pallida (assembly GCA_029216955.1). Classification (NCBI taxonomy): domain Eukaryota; kingdom Viridiplantae; phylum Streptophyta; class Magnoliopsida; order Asparagales; family Iridaceae; genus Iris; species Iris pallida. Next base: position 535,136 of record JANAVB010019398.1, read on the forward strand.
TATTTAATGATCATACATCTTGTAACATTTACGTACTGCTTGTGATTGAGACAATAGGCTTGTTCATGACCTTAAGAGACTGCTGGCTTGTAGATAAACCCTCATGTATCTAGACAGCCGTGACCGTATAGCGAGATGGAATCCATTTCATATACGTAGCTGGCTATGTCTGCCCCCGCTCTCCAGTATTCTGGTTCTGGGGCGTGACACACTGTCCTTAGATCATTCAAGTGATCTTCCTTAGAGCGACTTTTGATGGCGATGTCGTCAACGTAGCATTCTACTATTTTATGCAAGTGGTCTCTAAAGATGATGCTCATAGCTCTTTGATAGGTGGCGCCAGCATTCTTTAAACCGAAAGACATGACTGTGTAACAGTATATGCCAATCGGTGTTCGGAATGATGTGTGCTTCTCGTCGTCGGGAGACATCTTGATTTGGTTGTATCCCGAGAAACCATCCATGAATGACATACGCTCGAAGCCGCAGGTGTTATCAATCATAATGTCCATGATAGGGAGAGGGAACTCAACCTTAGGATATGCCTCATTCAGATTGCGAAAGTCGATACAGATTCGAATCTTTTCACTCTTCTTGAGGACTGAAACTATGTTGGCGACCCAGTCAGGATGCTGTTCCTCATGGATGAAGCCGCTGACTATTAGTTTGTTTACCTCGGCTTCAATAGCATTCATGACGTCAGGACGGAACCGACGTTGTTGTTTTTTGACTGGTTTTACGTCTGGACGGATATTGAGTTTATGGAGTACAATCTCGGGTTTTAGTCCCGACATATCTTCGTAGCTCCAGGCGAACACATCGATATATTCTCTGACGAATTGTAGTAGTGATTCTCGCTCTTCGTCGGTCAAATTCTTACTGACGAAGATGGGCTTTGGAGAGGATTCATCACCAAGATCGACTTGTACAACCTCATCCTCGGTGGGAGGCTCTTTTTGTTCGAACCGCTTCTCCTACTGCGCATCTAGCTGTTGTGCCCATGGCTCTAGCTCAAGAAGTTCGAGAATATCTTCATCTTCTTCGTAGGCATCGGCAAGTGCCATATTGACAGACTAGACTTGCCTGAGCATGTTCCCGATGCTGATATCTGAATCAAAATTGGGTGATCTGGTCGAGTGTGAGTGCCAGTCGCACTCTTCGTCTGAGCTTTCAGGTGTCGTTGCGGGTGTGACATAACCTAGCCCACATCTGGTTTTATTTTAGTAGTCTCGTGGTTTCCCAGCCGAGACCGACGATTATAAGGGTTATCGCCGTCCAGTGCCGTAGTTCAAGCCTGGTGTAGTTTCCAGATCATACCCTTATTTTTGCATAAGGTACTTGGATTGGGGACTATACAGATAAATGGGCAATCTCCCGGTGTCGGGTTCGAGCTCAACTTCTTCTATCTTGAAGGGCCGTGGATCATTCTTCCGGCCGAAGATGATTGGGTGATCCCCTTCCTCGATTATGCGGTAAGCGTCTTCCACTGGAGTAAGTTGGTTTTCGGTGTAGACATTTGTCACTTGCGTGTGCAGGTGAGCGCCTATACCGTGTTCCATGGCATACATTGTACAAAGCTTATTAAGCTTGAGGTAATTCAAAGATAGCCCTTTATTGATGAAATAAGGTATCTTTTCCAGTGGGATTACATCGTCTGCAGATGGAACATCAGTGTAAGCAGCCATATACTTGGCCAGCTCTGACTCTTCTTCAGCCACCCCTATGTAAATACAGACTTAGAGGATAACTTGATTATCAGGGGCTCCATTGGTGGGGCAGAACGTGGAGTTGTTGGCATACTAGCTACCCCCAGTTTGGTGCTCAGTGCTGGACAGGGAGTTGTTGGCTGGCTGGCAGTCCCTAGTTTGGAGCTCGGTGCTGGACAGGGAGTTGTTGGCTGGCTAGCAGTCCCTGGCTTAGCGTTCGGTTGTCGATTCATTCTGGGAAGACGAATTGTCATCGATTTGACAGAGGGATTGAGCTCCTCTGCTTGTGGCCGGCTAGCATTAGACAGCCTGATTGTCAGTAGCTCTGTCGTGGGTCTTGGCGCTTGGCCAGACTTTGGCAGTCGGATTATTATTTGTTCCTCCTGTGCAGAGAGGCTAACTGTGTCCTTACGTAGAGTGGCTGTAAGGGACGCAGTTATGCCAGGCTTGCGGGCTTGGAGGTGGATCGTCAGAGGTTCTTCTGATCCAGATGCTGCTTCGGTTTGAGCTTGAGTATCTCCTTCGGCGAGATACTTTTTCGACTTCTCATACAAGCACGAGTCTGAGTAGTAGGACTCGACCCCTTTGAAGGGATCGATGTCGGCAAATTTTGTTCTCATGAGGCCGTGCTTGTCGACGTACTTGAAGCATTGGGGTAGTGTGGAGGGCACGATCATGTAATCGTGTATCCAAGGACGCCCCAGGAGAATATTGTAGGAAGTGTCCACATCTATGAAATAATAGGTTACTTCTGACTGAAGGTCGTCGATTTGGCACTTTAGGCGAATCTTCCCGATCGGGTAGCTCCTGCTCGAATTGAAACCGCTGATGGCGGTGCTTGTCGGCTTCAGACGATGCATCGGGATGCGCAGATGGTGTAGTAGGCTCTTCGGGATGATGCTTATGGTGGACCTGGGGTCAATATGCATCCGATCGACCTTGATATCGCCAATGTACCCAGTATAATACAGAGGGCGATCGTTCAGGTTAGTTTTGATAAGCATATCCTGCGGAGTGAAGACAATGTTTGGCATTGACCCTGTGCAAGTGCTGTCCTGGAGGTCTGTCGGCGAGTCCTTTCCAGTGAGATTGGACTGAGCCAGGAATGCGTCGGCATTCTGGAGTGCTTCGCTTAGTACGACGCGGACATCCTTGGAGAGTCTCAGGAGCTCATATAGCGACAATTTGGTCGGTTTGTTGGTCAATTGTGCCAGGATGTCAAAGTTGTATGGCCTCTCTAGCCCATGAGGCGTCTCTCTTCAGAGTGGTTTGTCGATGCGAGTCTCCTTCGGCCTAGGCTTGTCGGTCTTCAAAGGCTGCGGAGGTCCTGGAGCATCAGCAGCTGTCGGCTGCTGATCTTCAGCCGAGTTACCTGGTGGATGTTAGGTTTGTACGCCGGAGCGGGTAACAACAGCAGCAGCTTCTTCGACCTCTGTCGAGATCGTGCGGCATGATTTGACTTTCTCATTCTACTTCTGGCTGGGGGAGGGAGACGCGGACTGAGTCACCTAGGGTACCAAGTCCGGATGGACCCACATGATCTTTGTTCGTGATGTGGTAAGGGGTACTAGACCAGCAGCTTGGTCTCGGGGAGGTGGAAGGTTATCGACCTCCATCCTTGCTCGGGGGACAGGTACTACTCCGTCTTACGTCCTTGTCGGAGGAAAGTTGTCGAACTGTACTGACACCATGTTGGCTGCTACGGTTACCTCTTCGAAATCAATAGCCAGGGCCTTAGAATCGATGAGATGTTGGATGTATCACTTCAGCTGATAGCAGTCTTATGTAGCATAGTGAACATAGCGATGGTAATGGCAGTACTTGGGGCTCTTCATATCTGCAGGACGAGGCTCACGCCTGGGAGGAGGGAGCTGAATTCGTCCTCCTTGGATGAGCATGTCTAAGATGGGTTTAACATGGCCATCCTGGAAGGAGTAGGTCATCTGAGGCCACTGCTTTTCTGCCGGCATTGATTCGGGCTTTGGGGCTGTACCAGTCACCATAGCCTGCTTGCCCTTGTTGTCTCGGTTGCTGGAGGAATTACCACCGTTGTTGTTGTTGACATTAGGGCGTTTGCCCCTGTCTTCCCCTTCCGAGATGTGCAATCCCAGTTGGCGGGCTTTCTTCACCTTGTCTTCTGTGCTAGTGGCACTGATGATGAATGTCTTCCAATCCTTGAATTGACTTTCGCCCATCCAGAGGCTGATTACGGGAAGCAGTCTCTTTTGGCAAATTTTAATCAAGGAGGAATCAGGGTTGCAAGAGGGCAGCTTCATCGCAGTTTGAAAAAACCGCTCGATATAATTTCTTGTTAGCTCCTTTTCTCTCTGAACAACATCCATGAGAGTGGATATTGTCACGTCTTGTCCTACTTCATAGAACATCTCTAGGAACATGCGTTTGAAGCCGGTGAAGGAGTGGATGCAATTGTCCGGCAAGTTGCGGTACCAGTCGAAGGCGACCCCTTCCAAGGCTCCGATGAACAACCGCGTAAGGATGGCATCGTCAAGAGGCAGATGGTCGGTTGTGACTTCAAAGTAGATGATGTACCTGCTTGCAGATGTCTTGCCATCATATAGATTAAGGTGGAATGGTTTATATTTTGGTGGGAAGGGAACATCTCTCCACGCAGCGAGATACGGTTGTCGTATCCTGAGGACTAGGCAGTTTTCTCGGGCATAGAACATGGCTCGGAGCTCCTGGACCTCTTTTCTTGCCTCCCTGGCCTCGTCTACAGCGATAGGAGTCGATATTTCAGGAGGACTATCACCCGGGTTTGGTGTAGCTGAGTTCGAGTCCGCATTGACTGCGGGACCCAAGCTTGTTTGGCCAGGTGTTCTTCCTTGCAGAGTCGGAAGGGCTGCTTTGATCTCGTCCACAGACTTGACCAAAGCATGTAGTATGGCCTCCAGAGTGTCGATACATTGACGATCACTGGAACCTTCTTGGTTGCTGTCTGTCATGAACACCATCCTCATATGAGGAGAGATGGAAGGAACGGTAGAGGACGTGCCCTCTGAGTCATACCCTTGTACAGAGAAGTCGTCCGGGTATGTGGAAATGCCCTCCTCTGGTTCTGACTCAAAAAAAGTGGTACCTCCAGCTTCAGAGCTTGCCTCGTCTTAGGAATTGTGGACGTCCTCAGGGACGTCGGGATCTGCTGCATCTGTTGGGTGAACTATTCCCCCGGACTATCTTCTTAGAACATCGGGTTATTGTGGATATTTGGAGGAATGCTACCCCCGGCTCCAGTGTCTCCCATAGATGTGGACGAATCTTCCAGTGTGGCAGATTTCATCTTTGAGCGGGTACCTTGGTAAACTCCTCCTGCAATGGCGGTAGACAGCCGTTTAGAAGAAATTTTCTTGGTTACGTCGGTTGAAATTTTTGGGCTGGAGACATTTGTTTTCTTCCCTCTTCCGCTGCCAGGAATCTTCAGAGCAGAATTGCAAGAGGCAACGAGAAGCACCTCGCCTTCTGGGTTTGGGTGTTACAGCCTTTGGAAGACGGACCGTCGATCTTTTTGTGTTGTTGCTTTGCTGCAGCAACAGTTGACTATGACTTGGGTGTATTGATGTCCTTGACAAGACCTTTTGTACGTCAAATCTTGGTCTCTTTCCTTACGCTTGTGAAGAATCACGTTGTACGGGTCACCTGCTTTGTGGGCTGATGAGTGCGTTGGCCTCCTGCCTGCTCCTTGATGTGGGGGTAGCGTGAGTACTCGCCCCTGATCCTTGTTAGGAGATTCTTGATAACTATCTCGTTCGTTGGCCGTCGGGGGCTGGACACGGGTAGTTTTGTACAATATTCCATCAGGGGCCCGAGTAATAGTCATCGGAACGCCCTGGTAGTCAGAAGTCGGGGCAGCCGACTGAGCTCGTCGAGCTCGCGCTCCCCGAGACTTCTTCCTCCTAGCACCCGAGAGTGCGTAGTAGAAAGAGTCCAAGCTGGGCACAATAGAGTCTAGCGTATGCTCTAGGGACCCTTCATGGTCAGGACCGTATGAGAGGCGGTCAAAGACTGACCGCGAGCCGCATGGAGTAGATGGTATGTGGCTAGGATCGGTGGCCGTACAGGCTGTCTACATACGGCTGATATGTGTAGCCGTACAGGCTGTCTGCATGCGGCTGTCCTTTGTAGCCGCATGAACTTTCTGTATGCGGCTAGAAGTCATGGCCGTGCATGCTGTCTGCATGCGACTGGCAGTTCTAGCCGCATGAGTTTTCTCTATACGGTTGACAGTTACGGCCGCATGAGCATTCCCCATGCGGTTGGCGCCCTTATGCGGCTTGGATTACACAGAGTTCCTCTTTGCCCCTACAAATCCAGCATCATAGTATTTTCTTCTGCCGGACTTGGGGACAGCAGAGTCCTCTGTGGTCTGGAGTGGGGTCGCAAGCGAGACTTCTCCGCTGTCTCGGGCAACATAGAGTACTTCTTTGACAGCTTGGGGAGGAGCAAAATTTTTGGGTCTCCACTCCCTGCGGGCCTTCTTTGTGCGGGCTCGCCGCTGGACCGGACTAGCACTCCCGTCAGAGAGCATTTCTTCAAACGCCTGTTGGTCGAACCGGGCGACCAGTATTTGTTGAGTGGAGCCAAGTTTGGCTGTATCTGATTGCGTCACCAACTCCTCAGCCGTGGAGAAGTTATTCCCCAGCAGAGTCACCATCGTGTTTGCCATTGATTGTAAAAGTACAGAACAATTATATAGGAGGACTGGACTAAGACTCACAATACAAACTCGCTCGTACAAAGAAAGCCTAGGGACGAAAACCTAGGTACAGCAGTCTAAGTACGATTGTTTAGTTTTGATTCTGGGGGGTGACGGTAGAGGCTCGGGAAAGCGACGGCCTCACTGCCTTACTCCTTGGACGATCAGACGTAGCCTTGGCTCCGGTGAAGAACTGCTTTCAAGATGGAAAGACTCTTCTGTGCGCGCCTTTGTCTCTCTGTGTGTCCAGACGGGTGGAGAGGATCTCTTTTGCAAGGGAATGGCACCTTGCTATATTTTTTTGTTTCTCTGGATCCGATCTCTCCTCCTCTCTTTTCTCCTGAATTCTCCACATGTTTGCAAGGGAATGGCACCTTGCTAATTATAGAAGTGGGGGTGTGATCATTAGGGTTTGCAATGATTCCTCCTTTGAAAAGTCGGCGGCCAGTTATCTGGACCATTAATCTTGATTGAATTACATCTGGGCAGTTAATTCTTGATTGTGCCAAATCCATATGGACAATTAATGCTGATTGTGTAAAATCTGTATGAGTAATCAATGTTGATCGTCATGAATCTTGGGAAGCTCGGATCTCCTGCCACGTGTTTAATCCATGTGATTGCCATAAATCTGTTTTGATTTGGGTAATTATGATGATTGCACTAAATTAGGTTGTTGGGATTTGTTGATAACTCTTGATTGATTTAGTGCCACGTGGGAAACAAATCTTCTGCCATATGTCATAATCGCGAGCCACAGCCGCATGAGGGTAGCTTCTTAGGTTTTGGACTGCATGAAGGTGGCAGCCGCATAGGTGAAGCCTCCGAAATCTGAGCCGTATGGGGGTGGTTTTCAATTGAGCCGCATAGGACTTGCCACGTGTCAAGGCTGCATGGGCGTGAGCCGCATGGAGATGATCCTCATGATCCGAACCGCATGAGAACAGTCGACCGCATAGGGTGACTGTTCATAATTTGAGCAGCATGGCAAGGGTCTTCACGCTCCGAGCCGCATGCGAGCATCAGCCGCATGGGGTGGTGGCAGCCGCATAGGGGGCTTTGTAGTTGGTAGATCGTGCCAGTTGCAGAGAAGATTTTCTCTGTTTCCCGAGAAATACGCCGTCATATCGAAGTTCATCATTTCGACTTTAGTGTCAGAGTTATTACTTTATGTCAGAGCATTTAATGGGAGCAGTCACTTTATGGCCAGTTGTAAAGCTGCATAGGGTCACGTGATTCTTGCTTGAGCCGCATGAGGCTATTGAAGAGCTTCTGAGTCGCATGAGGCTCTGGTAGATTCCTGAGCCGCATGAGGCTGCTTCTGCTTTGAGCCGCATAGGCTTCTTCTGTTTTGAGCCGCATGGACTTCTTCTATTTTGAGCCGCATGGGCTTCTTCTGTTCTTTTCCATGCTTCTACAATATATTATTCTCCAATTGGAGCATATTCTAGATTGTGTTAGATATTGGACCTAGGACAGCGTTCTATCGCCGGCACTGCGGTGTAGGCTGGACGTACCCACTTCTCGTGTCCTTACACCGGGTGCGGGTCATAACAAATACCAAACTTGGCTTACAACTTGCAAAAATATTGAAATGAGATACAACTTGTTCCATACATCATATCCCTTTATTAAAAATGTGGTAATAACCATCTTCAGTAAAATGCCTTCTTCTTCAAGTGGAAACTTTAAAGAAGTGTGAAGCTTCTAAAGAGTCGGACAGCAAGCCTTCAGCTTCTAAGATTATTCACTAGGTTACCGGCACCTGTGGAGACGAGGGTCAGTATATTACAATGTATGTACTGATGAGTGGCCGTAACTAGTCTCACCATAAATCAATAATAGTAAATTATATGAAGTACACTATTAATTTGTTATCTTTCTATCGTGCCTTAGGCTCCATTAACAATTCATATTTGATAGAAAACATAAGCAACACATATTGATGAGAGAAACATAAGCAGTTCATATAGATCACCAATTTGGTGAATCTTACCCACGGTCGATATCCTTTCCTGTATATTTATGAATAACACTTACACTGCCTACATAAGACATTGTTAGCTACGACACCTTCCTATATGAAGGTCCTTGACTACGTGCCATCTCAGACATCATGGTTAAACAGCTTCCCTTCAGCGGTGGGTAGTTAGTATGACCGGAAGGTTTCTGAATAACCGTGCAACTACTTCAACACCGTGTTACTACTTCAGCACAATATTTTCACTAGGCTGAACCGGTTCCGTAGCCTTGGAGTACCGTTTGAGGAACTAGCTGGTGCAAAAGTTGTCCATGACCATGCATGTGAATGCAACTTAACTAATAAGAAACATACATGCATGATAACAGAATTCAAGTACATTAGCCACAGTTTCCATTCACCTTGCCAACTTGCCTTGAACCATAGGCTCACATACTCAGTTATCCAACCAAAGGACTATTCATGTAGTGTTACCATTCTTTCGAACCTAAGTCCGATATACTTTGTCACAACCTGCACCCGATTTAGGGGCACGAGTAAGTGGGTACGTCCAGCCTACACCGTAGTGTCGGCGGTAGAACGTTGTCTTGGTGTACTATACTAGCAATGAATGTGATAACCTGTCTATATATATATATATATATATATATATATATATAATATATATATCATCTCCAACTGGAGGACAATAATGATATAATGTCATGACCCGTACTCAGTTTAGGGACATGAGCATGTGGGTATGTCTAGCCTACGTCGTAGTATCGGCGATAGAATGTTGTATATGTCAACTACACTATTTCAACAGAATAACATATATTGAATATAACCTGTCATCACCGCACGAAGGAATAATAGGACATCCAATCATAATTCAATCACATAATCTAAGGAAGATAAAAGCACGATATAGATAGAAGATAATGAAGATGAATACTGGAAACATCATAGTCACAATACAATTTAAGTCTTGAAGTCTACGATGAACAAATACATATCCCGAAATGATAATAATACTAAATCCCTCACTCGGAACAATCCGATACAACACGAAATGCCAGAATCTCTAAAACACTACTAAGGCACTCTCTACTAAGCAGTATCCTCTGATGTCTCCTGGGTGCATCCCTCGCATACCCCCTACTCATAGTATGTAGGACAATAGTCCTCTAAGCCATCTGAAAAATATCTCCAGTCAGGATGGAGCGAAGTACAACCCAATAACAGTTCCAATTATTTGACAAGTGTTATGAAACAGTAAATAATAGTGTAATACTTGATGAGCAGTTTTATAAGAGAAAATGTTCAAAATAGAGAAACAGGTATATATGGTACAGTACATATGATAGGGCAAGACATGTAAACATATGAAGACATGTAGATATATAATAATGAGGAGACATGTCATGTAATGTATACAACTAGCAAGTATTGAATAATCCAGAAAGCTGTGTCTACAACCAGTGTTTGAAATACCAAGTTGACATGTGAATGACTAGGATGTAATATCCCGCAAACCACACACGTGTATGGCTGCTATTATTCCAGTAAGACCATGGGATAGAAAGGGTATGTTCACATGCCTCCTAGGTATTTTCTCGTCCGATTAGTACACATAGATCCAGGTCTCGATACATATCTCAATACTCTAGAATAGATACATTAGTCCAGTGATTCATTAGTCCAGTAAAAGTCAATAAGCATAAAACTACATATCTCAAGACAATGAATCCATACGATACTAATCTGTGTATCCATAGTATCAGAATTAAATAGAACACTAATATAAACATGCATCATAGAAAATATCAAATAATAAAAACTATCAGAGAATGTAATCGCTTGCGGTCCTGAGCAACAAGTATGAATCAAGATCCTAACTTATGTCACACAAACCTATATATGAGATGTACATGTTAATTGGTATTTAAGTGAATTAAACATGGATATCTAGTGTGTGATATGCAATCTAAGTTATTCTAGCTCAAGGCTTTGGGGTCAAATTAGGTCAATTTGACTTAAGGATTGACCTTTGGGTCAAACTGGTCAACCTTGGTCAAATCGAGTCAACCTCGGTTAAGTTAACCTATTTAAATATATAGCAATGCCTAAATCACCATTACCTTTCTATCTATATGGTACCTACATATAATATATCACCTATGTATGGTAACCCTTACCCTAACATTACCCTATTTAACTTGTAGGTAAACCTATACCCTATACTTATGAATTTACCTTATCCTAAAATGTAGGCAATCCTCTACTACCTATTTATCCTATACAACATTTCCAACATCTCTCTATTGGCCCTCACCTATACATAGTTAAACACCCATTACCTATACTAAGGTTTGCCTTTACCTATCTACAAGCTTTCATCTACATTAGGCATAGGATACCCTTAGCCTACGCTACCTTATATATATTACCTACTCATAGGTATAGGTAATTCCCTAAACTGAATTCCCACTCTCTTCACAACCTGCCATAACCCTCTCTCCTTTACATGGTACTGCACAGAGGGACTCCCAAGTCCCTGTCCAATTGCCTACAGGCCTCCAAGACCCGTGTGCTTTAACAGAGCCCCCAACTCTGCCTATAACCCCCTGCGGACTGATTTATGTGCACAGGTCAACCCCTGCTACCATCTGCTTCTGCTCTCTGATCTAGAACCCAACCTGGGCACAACACTCTCCTAATGCTGATGCCCAACCCAGATCAACTACTGCTCAACAACTTGCTCTTATGGACTTAGGACCCGACTGTTTTGTGTTCAAGTTAATACCAAGTCCTCCTTTATTCCATCTTTTTACCTAAAGCAACAAGTGTGATGTGTATCAACATCCGATATACTATAACCCCCTTCAATATGGACCCTAGGATACGCATAGAGGTGCACATCTCATCACTAGTGTTATAGGGCTAGATACATATATGCATGTCACTCTTATAATGACACTCTCATATTCCTCTCACAGGGTCACTTCACTCAATTTCAGTTAAAACAAAATCCCTCTTACCTATCATTGCCTACCTACTGAAACATAACCCCAAATTCTATTACGGTGGCTAAGATCTCTCTTTAACGTACTTGACACCGACACTCATATAACACTCACATCTGACACTCACTTCTCTCTCTCCCGTTGACAGTTCACTTATATCCTACTGAATCTCGATCACACATTCCTCTTTCTAAAACCCTCACATGCTAAAGTCTTCCATCACAAACACACAAAGACACACTTTAAATTCCCTACTCCCTGTCATAGTATCTGTATAACAGGGGGCTCCCTGCTACCCCATTACTTCACTAACATGTTGTTGCTTCAACAGTAAATCAATCATACATATACAGCCACAACCAGCCTCCACCATACTCTCTTGCTGTTCAAACAACAGGTCTATTTTCTCTCATGTATACATGCCTATCTAACCCAATGTACACCCACAGACTGCTGTCCAAGCTAGTCCCCCTATCTACAGGAAACAGAAGCTCATGTGGGCACCTACACTTCACATGTATACGTATATATGTATAGAAACACACAAGTTAATGTAATGCATATATGCACATTAACTTGCATTATCAGAACATAGGTTCTACCCTACTGCTAGAGTCCTATTTCCTTTCTAATGCTACACACACCCTGTCACGATCCGTTACCCAAATTGTTGGGCCGGGCCGAGCCATGTCCAGCCTACGCTTGTTAAAGCGTAGTAAGCTGTTCTAAGAATAGACAATAAAGGATCTAAGCTACTAACAGTTCTAAAATCACATTTAAATGTTCATCACAACACAGCATCTAAAAGCGAAGGTAAACAAGTACAGACTTAATAATACATAACCAAAGTATCTAACTGGAGACAAAGTCCAGTATCCAAATATAAGTACAGACCAAAGTCTAAGTCTCAAAACACATGAAAGATAACTAAGCAAGGTTCCCCGCTGGGGCCTCTACTGGAGCAAAGGCCAGGTCCATGGTAAGTAGGGCATGTATCCTCAGGATTATCATCTGTAATATTTTCAACAGGTCCAATCAGGACAGGAATGAGTACAACCCATCTAGAAAACCTAAGTAATTGACAGAGAACTATAAAGCAGTTATAGACAGTTTTATTGATGAGCATGGCAGTTTTATACAGGTAATGATGGCATAGAGAAACAGTAAGATGCAAGAAAAGAAAGGTAACTAAAACAAGAGAAGAATCATGACAATGAAGACTGTAATAAAAGCTAACTGAACTAGAATAACATGTATGAGTCCAGACAGTACGATATAAGTCTAATGTAATCCCAGTGTGACTCCAGTCCATATAATTCGATATCAGATGTTATCCGGTACAAGATGAGTCCAACAGTGATCAATGAATCCAGGGTGAGTCCAACTATAATCTAACAGTGTGTTTTAAAATACCGAGGTCGACATGTAAACGGCTGTAGGTATCAGGCACATCTCTCACTGATCAGGCAAGAGATGGCTATGCTTTCGGTAGATTCCTGTAGGAGATTCCGGATTTGGGGTATGTCTGCATGTCTTACTCAATATTTCCCCGCCCAGCAAGTGAATCCAAAATCGACAAAAGAATCGAGATGAGTCTGGCCAATACATGATGATTCCAGAAATGATTCCGAAATGATACCAATGACTCCAGTAATAGAGGCCAGCAAGTAAGGTATGTGTCGATACATGAATCCAGAAATATCCATACGTGTTGATACAGAGAATCACATAGAACTAACTAGAACTGAAATACAGTAATTGACAAATAAATGAGAGAACTATCAGAGAATGTACTCGCCTGATACTCTGAAAAGAGTAGTGTAATATCAGATGTCTGTACCAGGGTCACAATGTCCTAAAATAGAGTAATACAGTTATGACATATCCAAAATGAAAGTAAACGAAAGAACTAATACAATCTATATGATTTCTAAGCCAATCTAGGTCAAAGTCAACTCTAATCAAACATTTTAGTCAAACCAGTCAAGTGGGGACCTAGCATAAAAAGTCTAATGTGGAGTGCCACTATACACAAACTAACTTCCTAGGATCTTTACACTAGTGCAGGGTGAGGTCCAATACGTCTATAACTCAAAACAACACAAAATATTGAAAGTCGTAACTATTCAATAAATAAATCAAACTGTACACTAAGTTCCAACAATTTTTGAGATAGACAAAAAGATCAATATTATATAAAATAAAGTACCAAAATGATCCTTGTTAATTATAGAAATTTATACTAATTTTCTGGGATTTATAAACCTTCATAAATATTTATTAAAAATCAGTAAACACATGTATCCTGAAAATGAGTTATGTTTTCCCATTTTTATAAAATACCAAAAGTACTTATTAAATACTGAAAAAATTATAATAAATTAGCTAAATTAACATAATATTTAAATACCATTTTTCCCAGATTTTTATAGAAATTAAAATATATATAAAAATTCAAAAATAGAAAGTAACAATTTCTGAAAAATAATTAATTATAAATTAAGGATAATACATAATCAAAATCTACAGATGTTGTCAGATGATAAAATAAATATCACCAACGTGTCCAGAACGATCAAATCAGCTAGGATAGCCTACCCATAAGTCCAATTTGGACACAGGGGCAAAACGGTAATTTTGGGTCAAAATGATGTCCGCCGTTGGACACACTTTGTACCGAAAAACGTGTCAGGATAGAAGTCTACAAAACCTAGCAAATTATATGTTCACGAATTCAAAATGACGATACGAACCCAACGGTATGTCCAAAATGGAATTCCGATGTGCCGATCTCAAAATGATACGTTGACGCGGACACTTGGTATCCGGTTTGCACGAAATGCGTGCCGGAGCAAATGTCTTCAAAACTCAGCTAATTATATGTCAACGAGTCCAGAATGATGATATGAACTCAACGGTATATCCGGAATTGGATTCCGATGAGCCGATATCAAAGTGACCCGTTGACTCGAAAAGTGGGACCCATTTTGCACTGAAATGCGTGCCAGGGTCCACGTTCTCCAAATCAAGCAAACTTTATATGAAAACATGCCAGAACGACGCCACGAGTCTACTGTGGTGTCAGAAATTGAATCCGGAGTCCCGGGTTCAAAAATGGAATTTTACAAGTGCAAATTAAATAATTCTGACGGCCAACTTTGGCGTCGAATTCAACCAACCAAACGTGCTTATAATGAAACGAAACCTAAAGGAGGCAGGAAGAGGGTTATACCAGCTGTGCACCAGAACTAACGGTGCACAAAACGGAGCTGCGACGACGAAGATACGAACCCGCGAATTTGGTGTCACGAAACTGTCAAAAAATAGTTCAATTTAAAATGTCAACTTTGTGGCCAGTTTTGATGTATCAAACGACGAAATTAACGGACGAAAATTGACAGGAGTGAAGATGGATATACCGAGATTGAGACGGAGTAAAGAGTTCGTCGATCCAACGGTCGGATCTCCCAGAAAACACGTGCGAAGTCGCTACGATGGGGCGCCATTTCCGAGTTCAAAACTCGCGCGCGCCGACGGGATTCCGTTCAAAACGCACGAATAGCCTATTCGGCACGTCGGGGAGGACGGCGGTGGTCCAGGGGAGGTCGCCTGGGGTCGTGCATCGGTGGGGGGGTCGTCGGTGGCCGTTGGCTGGCCGCGATGGCGCGCGCCATGCGCCTACGCGCCCGCGGGGGTGGCGCGGCACCCACTACTGCTCGCTGCTGCTGCTGTTGCGCTGCGCTGCAGCATGGGGGCGTGCTCACCGACCGCAATGGTGGCCGGGGCTGAGCGGATGGCGGTCGCCGACGGTGGACGGTGGCGGAGTGGTGAAGGTGGTTATGATGGTGATGGTAATGGTGTTATGATGGTGATGAAGTAGTTGATGGTGGTGGTGATGTGTTAGGGAGGAGGAGGAGGAGTCGGGGAGGAGGAGATGGTGAAGGAGGTGGTGGCTGGTGGAGTGCTCGGCCGGGGGGGGGAGTCGGCCGAGTGAGGGGGAAGAAGTGTGTGTGTAGTTTAGAGGAGAGAGAGAGGTGTATGTATGTATATAATATAAAGAGAGAGAGAGATATTATAGAGAGAGAGGAAGGAAAGTCGGGCACTGTTGTTGGGGGGGTGCTGTAAAGGGGAGGGGATGGGTTGTGGTGTTTGTTTGAATAAGAGGAGAGAGAGATTGTATATATATATATATATATATATATATATATGTATATATATATATATATATATGTATATATATATATATATATATATATATATATATATATATATATATATATATATATATTTTTATATATATATATATATATATATATATATATATATATATATATATATATATATTTGTAAAGTGGAGAGAGAAAGATATTTTCAAAATGGAAAAAAAATAGGAAAATTATGTAAGGTATTTGGGCAGTCATGAAAGGGCAACGTGGAGCTTGGGTCCGGGTTCGGTCGAACCGGGTCGGGTCAAAATCGGACCAGGTGCAATAATTAAATTAAAAATAGGGATTTATAATCATGGGTAAATAAATAATATACGGGGACTCCAATAAATGGGACACAAGTTTCATGTGAGTAGTAGGCTTCATGTGGACCACGTCCATACTTTGGGTCGACTAGGTTGGATCGATGTCGGGTCCCGAAATTAAATTGGAAAATAAATCAGGTTTCACGGTAGATAATAAATCGGCCTAAATTGACCCGAGAGTTGTGCGAAGAAAATGGAGCACAAAATAGAGTGTCTGAGTGGGACACGAAGGTCATGGGTGGAGAGCGTCTCGAGTAGATCATTCATGAGAAGTTGGTTCTGAGAAAACGACTGGTCTGGTGCTCCTAAATTAAAAGCCACAGCAACGTGTAAACGACGATCAAAAATAAAAGTGGAAATAATTATTGAATGATTAATCTGTCTAAGTTGACCCGAACTTGCGCGATACAAAAGAGCACAAGGGAACGAGTTCAAGTGGGACACGATATATCAACAGGAAGATAATCTTGCCTACTTCAAAACCCATGAAGAGAGTTTACAGAGATTGGTATCCCTGACGCTCCAGAAGTCAAAGTCATGGAAAGGTACATTAATGATCTAAACAATTAAATAATAATATATTTA
Source organism: Iris pallida (assembly GCA_029216955.1). Classification (NCBI taxonomy): domain Eukaryota; kingdom Viridiplantae; phylum Streptophyta; class Magnoliopsida; order Asparagales; family Iridaceae; genus Iris; species Iris pallida. Next base: position 551,658 of record JANAVB010019398.1, read on the forward strand.
TCAAAAACAATTCATTCAGAAAAATAAAAATAAACCCTGAAATTCATGGGGCTTACATCCTACCCACCTTACAAAAATTTTGTCCTCGAAATTAAAAATCATCCAATAGGTCAAACTATAATATGTAGCTGCTCTGGCTACAATACTCAATCTGCTATCCTTGTAATCATCTCTTTTGTTTCTCCTACAAACTTTTTGGTTCAGGTTCAACAATGGTCCTTCTATCATAAACTATGTCATATATCCTTTAGAATCTTCCATACTAACATGAAACCTTTATGTATACCCTAAACTATAGGTCATTCTCTGGGTATGTCTATAAACCTATAATGCTTAATCATCAATCATATTTCCAACCTTAATTGTAAATATTGGATTTTCTTATCGTATCCTAAGTATCCATATTCTATCAATCCACAGTTCCTTAGCATCATTTGTCGTCAATCCTTTCCTTCAGCTTCTCCTTGAGATCATACTTTCAATTCTTATTCTTGGCGTAGAGCCTCTTTCTTTTTACTCAACAAGTCCTCCAAATAGAAATCCTCGATTTTAAAACTCCCGATTTATTAATTACCAATGTACATATGTCTTTGTCTTGTTCCATGTCTTTTTAACCGATATTTTTCCGATCTCGTACGCAATACGATAACTCATTCTAACTTATTCTATATCAATCCACATATCGATCTACCCTCTAATCACATGCAATTAGCTAGAGATAACCAACAAAATTCTACAAATGCTAAATCCTCAAACTGCTAAGCACAAGATTATAATCCTCAATCCATTAGTCACAACAATATAATATCTTATAATTCTATCTTAGATACCCTATCATCAAGTCATACTATCAATACAATCATTTTTAATGGTTTCCAAGTCTACTATGGTCAGTCACCCATACTTGTCCTATAAGCTTAATCTAACCAATCCCTAGGAAAAGTACTTATCATAATCACACCATACATTTATAGTTATACTACAGGATCAGTCAACAAGGTTTGGCTATTTCGGTCGCCTATGAAGCAGAAGGTAACAAGGCCTAAGACTGGGTTAAGCAATCCATAACAGTGTCCAAACAAGTTAAAGGTCAAGCAAGACAGGAAAGTTTATTGGAATATCTCTAAGAATGGTACAAAGACAACGAGATTTATAACGAGAAGAATTATCCAAGAGGTTAACAAAAAAAGTTTAGTCAAGTCATAGGAAAGATGGAACACAAAAAAATAATTATGTCCAAAAGATAACATGAAAGCAATCATGTTGGAGAGTCCTAGAGAACCTATAATCCTAGTTGCAGATGTAGATAGAATGGAGTTAATCAAGACGGGGAAGAATGATGATAAGAATTTATTCTTGCTCAATCGATCATAACGAAGTGAACCAAGCTGAGATATGATCTGATAACCATATACGTCTTCCTGAAATCATATTGCCAGAATTTTTGCCACACCAGTAAGCTTAGATGCAATAAACGGTAGAGTCATAACTAAGGTATACACCCTATAATCATGTTATCTAGAATCCTCGCCACGCCAACCGGTATGGCTGCGAGAAAATCTAAATTCCATAACTAGGATAAGTATATCCGAAATCAGACTCTATGTTTTTGTCATACCAGCTAATATGGCTGCGATAAATTCTAAACTCCATAACTAAAGCAGACGTTTACTTTATCAGGATATATCATAATTCAATCCACAAAATTTATCACGATGCAAGATCAAAGTTAACAACGAAAATAAGAAATTAAATGCAACAACAAATTTAAGAAAGATCAAATGGAAATAAGTGGAAACAGATTTCTAGATAAGATTAGAGTGAGATCCTCAAGGGTCATCCCAAGGGTACTATCCTGGTCAAAATTGTAACCCACTGAATTCAAGCAAGAGACTAAATACAGTTAACGGTCCTATGCTGTGATGAGTTCTCCTATGTTAAAATCCTAGTTATCCTCTAGGTGTTCTAAATGTTATCCCTAGTGTTATCAAGTTGTCCTAAATCCTAATTGCAGGCATGCTTGGTACAATAACGTAACCAAACAACTTAAGTCTGGACCTACATAGGCCGCCACTAAAAACATGTCACGACCTGTTACCCAAATTGTTGGGCCGGGACGAGCCATGTCCAGCCTACGCTTGTTAAAGCGTAGTAAGCTGTTCTAAGAATAGACAATAAAGGATCTAAGCTACTAACAGTTCTAAAATCATATTTAAATGTTCATCACAACACAGCATCTAAAAGCGAAGGTAAACAAGTACAGACTTAATAATACATAACCAAAGTATCTAACAGGAGACAAAGTCCAGTATCCAAATATAAGTACAAACCAAAGTCTAAGTCTCAAAACACATGAAAGATAACTAAGCAAGGTTCCGCGCTGGGGCCTCTACTGGAGCAAAGGCCAGGTCCATGGTAAGTAGGGCATGTATCCTCAGGATTATCATCTGTAATATTTTCAACAGGTCCAATCAGGACAGGAACGAGTACAACCCATCTAGAAAACCCAAGTAATTGACAGAGAACTCTAAAGCAGTTATAGACAGTTTTATTGATGAGCATGGCAGTTTTATACAGGTAATGATGGCATAGAGAAACAGTAAGATGCAAGAAAAGAAAGGTAACTAAAATAAGAGAAGAATCATGACAATGAAGACTGTAATAAAAGCTAACTGAACTAGAATAACATGTATGAGTCCAGACAGTACGATATAAGTCTAATGTAATCCCAGTGTGAGTCCAGTCCATATAATCCGATACCAGATGATATCCGGTACAAGATGAGTCCAACAGTGATCAATGAATCTAGGGTGAGTCCAACTATGATCTAGCAGTGTCTTTTAAAATATTGAGGTCGACATGTAAACGGCTGTAGGTATCAGGCACATCTCTCACTGATCAGGCAAGAGATGGCTATGCTTCCGGTAGATTCCTGTAGGAGATTCCGGATTTGGGGTATGTCTACATGTCTTACTCAATATTTCCCCAGCCAGCAAGTGAATCCAAAATCGACAAAAGAATCAAAATGAGTCTGGCCAATACACGATGATTCCAGAAATGATTCCGGAATGATTCCAATGACTCCAGTAATAGAGGCCAGCAAGTAAGGTATGTGTCGATACATGAATCCAAAAATATCCATACGTGTTGATACAGAGAATCACATAGAACTAACTAGAACTGAAATACAGTAATTGACAAATAAATGAGAGAACTATCAGATAATATACTCGCCTGATACTCTGAAAAGAGTAGTGTAATATCAGATGTCTGTACCAGGGTCACAATGTCCTAAAATAGAGTAATACAGTTATGACATGTCCAAAATGAAAGTAAACGAAAGAACTAATACAATCTATATGATTTCTAAGCCAATCTAGGTCAAAGTCAACTTTAATCAAACATTTTAGTCAAACTAGTCAAGTGGGGACCTAGCAAAAAAAGTCTAATGTGGAGTGCCACTATACACAAACTAACTTCCTAGGATCTTTATACTAGTGCGGGGTGAGGTCCAATACGTCTATAACTCAAAACAACACAAAATATTGAAAGTCGTAACTATTCAATAAATAAATCAAACTGTAAACTAAGTTCCAACAATTTTTGAGATAGACAAAAAGATCAATATTATATAAAATAAAGTTCCAAAATGATCCTTGTTAATTATAGAAATTTATACTAATTTTTTGGAATTTATAAACCTTCATAAATATTTATTAAAAATCAGTAAACACATGTATCCTGAAAATGAGTTCTGTTTTCCCATTTTTATAAAATACCAAAAGTACTTATTAAATACTGGAAAAAATATAATAAATTAGCTAAATTAACATAATATTTAAATACCATTTTTTCCAGATTTTTACAGAAATTAAAATATATATAAAAATTCAAAAACAGAAAGTAACAATTTCTGGAAAAATAATTAATTATAAATTAAGGATAATACATAATCAAAATCTACAGATGTTGTCGAATGATAAAATAAATATCACCAACGTGTCCAGAACGGTCAAATCAGCTAGGATAGCCTATCCATAAGTCCAATTTGGACACAGGAGCAAAACGGTAATTTCGGGTCAAAATGATGTCCGCCGTTGGACACACTTTGCACCGAAAAACATGTCGGGATAGAAATCTACAAAACCTAGCAAATTATATGTCCACGAATCCAGAATGATGATACGAACCCAACGGTATGTCCAAAAATGGAATTCCGATGTGCCGATCTCAAAATGATACGTTGACGCGGACACTTGGTATCTGGTTTGCACGAAAATGCGTGCCGGAGTAAATGTCTTCAAAACTCAGTAAATTATATGTCAACGAGTCCAGAATGACGATACGAACTTAACGGTATATCCGGAATTGGATTCCGATGAGCCGATCTCAAAGTGACCCATTGACTCGAAAAGTGGGACCCACTTTGCACCGAAATACGTGCCAGGGCCCACGTTCTCCAAATCAAGCAAATTTTATATAAAAATATGCCAGAACGACGCCACGAGTCTACTGGTGGTGTCAGAAATTGAATCCGGAGTCCCGAGTTCAAAAATGGAATTTTACAAGTGTAAATTAAATAATTCGGACGGCCAACTTTGGCGTCGAATTCAACCAACCAAACGTGCTTATAATAAAATGAAACCTAAAGGAGGCAGGAAGAGGGTTATACCAGCTGTGCACCGGAACTGACGGTGCACAAAACGGAGCTATGACGACGATGATACGAACCCGCAAATTTGGTGTCACGAAACTGTCAAAAAATAGTTCAATTTAAAACGTCAACTTGGTGGCCAGTTTTGATGTATCAAACGACGAAATTAACGGACGAAAATTGACAGGAGTGAAGATGGATATACCGAAATTGAGACGGAGCAAAGAGTTCGTCGATCCAACGGTCGGATCTCCCAGAAAACACGCACGAAGTCGCTGCGATGGGGCGCCATTTTCGAGTTCAAAACTCGCGCGTGCCGACGGGATTCCGTTCAAAACGCACGAATAGGCTATTCGGCGCGTCGGGGAGGACGGCGGTGGTGCAGGGGAGGTCGCCTGGGGTCGCGTGCCAGTGGGGGGGTCGCTGGTGGCCGGTGGCTGGCCGCGGTGGCGCGCGCCATGCGCCTACGCGCGCGCGGGGGTGGCGCGGCACCCACTGCTGCAAACTGCTGCTGCTGTTGCGCTGCGCTGCAGCGTGGGGACGGGCTCGCCGACCACGGTGGTGGCCGGGGTCGAGCGAACGGCAGTCGCCGACGGTGGACGGTGGCAGAGTGGTGAAGGTGGTTATGATGGTGATGGTAATGGTGTTATGATGGTGATGAAGTAGTTGATGGTGGTGGTGATGTGTTAGGGAGGAGGAGGAGGAGTCGGGGCGGAGGAGATGGTGAAGGAGGTGGTGGCTGGTGGAGTGCTCGGCCGGGGAAGGGGAGTCGGCCGAGTGAGGGAGGAGAAGTGTGTGTGTAGTTTAGAGGAGAGAGAGAGAGAGGTGTATGTATGTATATAATATAAAGAGAGAGAGATATTATAGAGAGAGAGAGGAAGGGAAGACGGCCACTGTTGTTGGGGGGGAGGGGTGCTGTAAAGGAGAGGGGATGGGTTGTGGTGTTAGTTTGAATAAGAGGAGAGAGAGATTGTATATATATATGTATATATATATATATATATATATATATATATATATATATATATATATATTTGTAAAGTGGAGAGAGAAAGATATTTTCAAAATAAAAAAAAGATAAGAAAATTGTGTAAGGTATTTGGGCAGTCATGAAAGGGCAACGTGGAGCTTGGGTCCAGGTTCGGTCGAACCGGGTCGGGTCAAAATCGGACCAGGTGCAATAATTAAATTAAAAATAGGGATTTATAATCATGGGTAAATAAATAATATACGGGGACTCCAATAAATGGGACACAAGTTTCATGTGAGTAGTAGGCTTCATGTGGACCACGTCCATACTTTGGGTCGACTAGGTTGGATCGATGTCGGGTCCCAAAATTAAATTGGAAAATAAATCAGGTTTCACGGTAGATAATAAATCGGCCGAAATTGACCCGAAAGTTGTGCGAAGAAAATGGAGCACAAAATGGAGTGTCTGAGTGGGACACGAAGGTCATGGGTGGAGAGCGTCTTGAGTAGATCATTCATGAGAAGTTGGTTCTGAAAAAACGACTGGTCTGGTGCTCCTAAATTAAAAGCCACGGCAACGTGTAAACGACGATCAAAAATAAAAGTGGGAATAATTATTGAATGATTAATCGGTCTAAGTTGACCCGAACTTGCGCGATACAAAAGAGCACAAAGGAACGAGTTCAAGTGGGACAAGATATATTAATAGGAAGATAATCTTGCCTACTTCAAAACCCATGAAGAGAGTTTACAGAGATTGGTATCCCTGACGCTCCAGAAGTCAAAGTCATGAAAAGGTACATTAATGATCTAAACAATTAAATAATAATATATTTATCGAAAACAATTCATTCAGAAAAATAAAAATAAACCCTGAAATTCAGGGGGCTTACACACCCCTTTATTTCTAAACCCCTTATTACACTACTGCTGCCACTCTTGATGTTTATAACTATTTACACTTAACATTCATATAGTCCCTCTTATACTAATACTCAAAATCCCTCTCACTCTCAAGTCACACCACTGACACTTTCACACAGGGAATAATAATCCCCTCTCTTTTCCTGCCTGCACATAAGAGAGACACCCTTTGAATCCCTTATAGGCTCTATCCTAAGGGCTATCCTCTAACCACTCTGTGCAACAGGGGTTAGAATTCTCCTCTAAAAGTCTGCCACTGAAGTGCAATGGCTTAGTTTCCTTGCCTAGACCACCACCTGCCTTGCATTGCTACACGAAGCAATTCCCCCTTCTTGTCTAATCCCTCTAACCCACTAACTCACGTATAAACATGGCATGTAGTCCCTCCCTATCCTGCTGCCATAAAAAAATGGAAGCACACAACTGGGTCCACTATCATGTGGATAGTCCACTATCTTCTATGCTACTGCTTCAAAGCAACAGGGGGGCACTCCCCTGCTGTTCTAATAGCAGTACCCCCATCTCTCATTCTCTCATATCCTAACACATATCATTTGCACATATTGTGTCTACATGCTATACATATATGTATTCATTCAACACACATATATTTATATATATAGATCACATTGACACACACATATATATAACCTATATAACATAATCTACATAAATTTTAGGACACATGTGTAATACCCAGTCCCAAAATACGTAGGACTAGGAACGTAGACATGCCAGCCGTATAATAAATATATGTAAGCTGTAAAATGTAGTAGAACCATAACTAATCTCATCCACACAAAATAAATGAGTAAAAGGTATCATATAATGATAATGAATTGTTTTGATACAATATGTTGGGCGGAGACAAATCTACTACCAACAAAATAAGGAAAAGTAAATGGAAAATAAAATGAGTTTGGCGAGCGAAGCGAAGACAATCCAAGTACAATCATCCTCGAAGAAATATCGATGATCACGGCTAAAGCTAGAACACCTGCGAAAGATAAGAGCACACACCTGGCGAGATAACCAGGTCCTCAGAGGGACGTAACAAGACACATAATATCATGCCATATAAACTGAATAAATATTGCTCAAATAAATAAGTCAATCGAGTTATAACATGGTCCAATACACACCTATTGAACTAGCTTACCATCCCCCCAACCAAACAAGGACAGGAGATGGTAAACTAATTCACGGTGACGTATCTTTCCATGCTATGAATCCAATATGGTATCCGGACCCCTCTCATCGGAGTAGTAAGGCACACCTACAACCAAACTAGGACAAGATGTGGCGAACTAATCCGCGACAAGTTATTATTCCAAGCCACGGTCAGATACAAGTACCAAAACCAAGAGTACTCATACCTAACGGATAAGGGTGCCTAACCAATCTAAGTGAATACAGTTTTAAGAACAGTTCATCGTCATATGACTACCGGGTCAAGTCAAGAAAATATCAATATAGTACCTCAGTAGCGAGTCATGACACCATATATTATTACTCAGTATCGAGCGAGTCTATAGCATATAGTCTACCTATCGTTCCTCAATAGCGAGCGAGTCTACGATAGATAGGGTGGTAGTCAACTTCCAATCATGTTCTTTCCGTCCAATGCCAACTCATAACTGTTAAGTCTTCTAGCATACAATTCTATTAGCAGTTATTTTCTAACGCACGGCTTATACGTAATGGTGGCCAGCCAATCACGCATGTTCGAGTCCTATATGTGACTCACAACAACGTGGTATAAACGTGTCAAGGCCTATGAATGCCACACATAAAGGTGGTCCCTTAAATCTAGGTTTAATGTGTAAGAAAACTAATACATAGTAGAAAATATAAATGAACAGTAAGTTCTAATAGGTTATGCCATGTATCACAGTTTATTTTGTATAAAGAAAATAATGAATAATGCATAAAATATGAGCTAAAATAAATAAACAACAAATGGCAAGGTGTCTTGCTTGAGGGTGGTACGAGATGTAGCAAAATCTAACCGTCAGAATCGTCAACACGAAAGTCAAAATCTACAAGGAGCTCTGGATGCTGAAACAAACATCACGAACGAGTTTGGAATAAAAGATATGCCTAGAAAATGCCTGTCCAAAAGTTAAACAGGGACAAAATTGTAATTTCGGATCAAAACGATGTCCGCCGTTAGACCCATTTTGCACCGAAATACGTACCAGTACCTATGGTCTCTAAAGTCGTCAAACTATATATCTATTGGTCCGGTTTGAGGAGACGAACTCAACGGTATGTCCAGTTTTGGATTTCGATGAGCCGTGCACAAATTCGTCCATTAGAGCGGGTCGCGGGCCCGCCAAATAGGCGTCCCATTCGACCTTCTCAGAATTGGACCAAACTTGGCATACTGGACCAGAAAAACGATATGGTCCTGTTGGCACAAGTTTCGTCTCGATACGACGAACGTACACGATGTTATGGCCAAGCTTGCAAAAGGTCGATACAGGGGTATCTCGACGAATACGTACTGATTTCGTCGCGCACACGCAACAAAATTGAGTTTCGTCAGTTCCCACACGTCGACAACATCCATACGCGCCTTTCGATGCGTATAGTGCGCGACCACGTCGCCCGGTTTGGCGGGACGTACATCGTATCGGAGAAAAATTTCTAAAATTTTACTTTTCGAAGGCGAGTTTTTCTGGATTTTTAAAATCAATTATATTTCTATATGATGGATGAAAAATAGATCTACCAAAAGGGACTTGCTTCCATATATATTGTCTGGGGTTTTGTTCAAACATATTTTAAAACTTTTTATTAACCTAATCCGAAACCCCCTTCGAAAATAGGGTCCTCGAGTGCCCGGTTCCCTGTTCAAGGAACAATTTTCATCCAATTTTTAGATCGATTTCTCTAGGAATCAACTAATGTTTATGCCATTATATGTGAAGAGGGTTGAAGGGGATCATATTGTCTACACGTTGGAACTTACGGCTCGACAAACGATTAAGAGAGGACGGAGAAAATTACCGTAGATGATGATTGCCCCGGGGTCGGTAGCTGCTGTGACTGCTATGTTCGTTGTACCGTCAGTGGCTCTGTCGCTGCTGTAGCAGGCCGACGTTCGGCCAATGGTGGTGGCGGCGACGTGTGTGAGGTCGGGCACGCTGGGGTTCAGCCAGCCAGGGTTCTTCCCTCGCTCTCTCTCACGATGAACATCCAATATGGTCGCTGCCCTTACTGCTCATGCCGTCGCGGCTTGCTGTTGCTGCCGTCTTCGGCCAGCCGTCGTACGGTGGCGTGCACAGCGCCAGGGAGTCACCGAGGGTTGGGGTGCGCACGAGTATACAGGGGAGGGTGCTAAGGTTTTTGGAATCCTATATATAACATCGATATATATATCGATAGGGAGAGGCTGTAAGGGTCGCAGTTTTTTTTTAGTTGGGTGACTCGCGAGATCTTCGGATCTCGCGAGAAATTACCCTTTTTCTATCCTTTTTTTCTTTTATTATGTATATACATATATTTATATATATATATATATTTTATATATATATTAAATATATATATATATATATATTTTTATATATATATATATATATATATATATATATATATATATATATATATATATATATATATATATATATATATATATATATGTATATATATATATATAATTTTTTTTTTATATATATATATATACCTCTAAAATCTCACAAATTTCAAAATATAATCTAAATCTTATCTATCCATTATTTAATGTATTTAAACAAAGGTACATATATATTTAAATTATTTTGACAATAAAAAAATAGAAACCGATAATAGTAACTTATGAATAATAATTAGGTTTATTTATTCGTAACAAAATACCATTAATAATAATAAAATATTAGAAAAATCAAATGATGGCTTTGATGGACTTATACCACACACCCTTATCCGGGTACAGAAAATTATATAACTATTAAACATTATTTAATAATAATAAAAAAACCATACTTTTACCAATAATTTTAAATTTTTTTTAGAAATAGTACATGAAAATCTAAAATATTTTAGGAAATATTTCTACGTACATAAAATATGTCCACATGGCTACCTTAGTCCCAGCACATGCCTACATGGGCTTAAATTTGGAACGATCCCAGTTCGGACTGAATTGGACAAATCGGATAATCTAAAAATCAATATATAAAATAATATTTAGTTAAAATAATTTAAATGAGTCAATTCACAACTTGGCCTGGTTTCCTAGTTTGGACATCACTATGGCTCGACTTCCCCTGGCATGGCAAGTACACTAGTCAAGGCACACTGCTACATCTCCCTTGCTAAAAATTATGGTCATCTAGTCTCCAAAACTCAACAATGGCTAAGGTCATTTCTACTAATAAAAACCATAAATTGCATAAATTCCTTTTTAAGTCTTTTTAAATAAAAAAATATTCCCAAAAATTTAGGGGTTTTACATCATGGCAACCTATTTGGACACAAATTCCTATGGGACATAAACACAAACACTTGGTGGTAAGGAATACTAGTTGCCCCGAAATGGACACAAAGGTCTCCCAAACTTTCTCTATGGGTCTCCTATCAACCCAGTTCTTGTTTATATCGGCAGCCGTAACCAAGGGAAGATTACTAGGGGACTAAACCACCATACAAATGAGAAATGACAAGATAAACAAGAATTTTACCTATTGGGAGATAGATTCCTAATGTATTGCACCAGGGGGACAAAATGAAATAGATGAACACCTCCTTCTCGCAAGCTCAACCCTAAGCTTCCTTCCTCAAGTGCTCCCTTAGCAAAGTCAAGCTTCTAGCCTCCTTGGAATGAAATGGGTGACATTTGGAATGGTGTGCTAGGCTTTTCTTCTAGGTTGGAATGGAGAGAGTTGAACTAAAGGGCTACTCATAAAGGGGTTTATGTAGAGTTTCTTTAGGGTTAGGGTTTGGTTGTAGGGATGGCTAAGATGACTTAAAGGCCCTTCCCCTTTTTCATGACTAGAATCATTAATATTCTCTCCATAACTAAGGTAATTACTAACTAACTTGTGTAATCATGGCTATTCTAGTTAATCAAGCTTATGGTCAAGTCAAATTAAATGGGGTCCACCAAGTCTAATGAATAGGCTAGTCTACTAAGAAAGACAACCATCACATTTAATTTTTTAAAAATATACAAATTAGATAATTGTCAAATAACAAAAATACACTTTTTCTAGAAATGTGGTAGTGATATATAGCATACTCAATCACAGATCTATAAGTAAGAATGAAATGGCACGATAAAAGATAGTAACATAATAGAAATATCCAGAAGTTTCAAGTATCATAATACATGTCCAGAGTCTAGACTCAATTTTATCAATAAAAGTCTGAATAATAACCAGCTAGTTAGAAAGTGCTGGAGACATATCCAGTACAAATCTATTATACTGGGTCACTACTTATCATGACCCACACACGGATATTGGGCACAAGTTCGTGGGCCACGCCCAGCCTGTGCCATATTATCAGCACTGTCAAGTACCCAACAATTACCTCAACATCTAGATGATCTATGACAACAATACGTACTCAAATCACATACATCTAAAGAAGATATGAATAAGAAGAGATAACAGTATCACTAAATCAACTATAATCTATAAATGACCATACATATCAAGAATATATCGGAGACAAATTCGACAACGAAACATGAATCTAAAATAAGGAATAATGGCCTAGAGCTCCCAGAAAATAACTCATGATAAATGGAACATCGAGAACCTGACTCAGCTAGCATCGTCATGTGGTCCAAGTATATGTCGTATAACAACTCCTAAAAATATTGGTTATCCGGTATGGATTGGAGCGTAGTACATAAACTGACAGCAGTTTCATTTAAATTGAGAAAAACTATAAAAAATAGAAAGCAATGAAATACATGATGGATAAGTAAAACTGAACAGTAGAAAAATAGGAAAATTATGTGAGAATATAACGATAATAATGTACTGTAAGTAATCAAGGGTACAGTAAACAACAGGTAAAAATCTAGAATAGAACATGTACTACTACTGCTAAACCGTGCCTTGAGATATTAGGGGGATATGTGATCGGCTTGGGTCCAGATCAGGCTGTTCCATTTGACCGGCTATGCACAAGAACAAGTATATGCAAACCAGGAGATCAGGTCGGCCATAATGGAAAGGCATGCACAAGTAGTATCAGGTCAGGCTATACCCTACGTGTGGCGATGGTGAGATATATACAAGTAGTAAACAAGTAGGGTTTGATCACATAATCTTCTAATATCTCTCCAACCCCCGACTAGTATAAGGATCCAATATATATATACATAGCCATTTATTTATACATAACCAATTATTTAGGCCTGGCCCAGTCTGATTACTTAGACAAGCAAAATACTCAAAAAAATAACTTATAGAACCCAAACTTGATTAAACGGGCTCGGCCCATTGCATCTTGTTATCATTTTAGACTTGTTGTGACTTGTGCTGTTCTGATTAGGAGCCAGACACCTCTCCTCGGACAGTACATTTCATACGGACACTCAGATACCATGCGAGTACATTCTCTGATCATTTTATATTCTGCTTAGAATTATTTTCCTGCTTTAAATTACTTTATTTGATACTGTCACGTTGGTCACACGGATTGGTACTATATGGATCCATTCTTGAGATGTTATCCTTCAGGAGCATCGGATATTACATGTTCTGTGTGTTTCACTTACATTGTGTATCACTATGCTTCTTGGTTCATTGAACACTTGTGACATGTACTCTCATGATCACAGAGTCTCCTTGAATCTCCCATTTATGGGCATTCCTAGAATCACCCATTTATGGGCATCCATGTATCACCCCTTGTGGGCCATTGCATGGAATCATAACATAACCTGGCTGGATCCTTGTGTATTGATTAGGGATACGGGGGAGTAGAAGTAGACATGTGAATATTATCCAAGTAGTGTAGCATCAGAATCTTTCCGTAGTATAGCATCAGAATCTCCTATGCCATTTACATGTCTATATTGTACTCTGACTCACTAGCCACTGTTAGTTCTCTATGTATAGTAGATATTTCTATTACAGTTCCCTCTCTGTTTACAAACTGTATTTCTTCAGTTCATGTATCTTACTTTACTGCATGATTATATTTTCTAACCTGCTATGATCTGTTGAGATGTACTGTGCTCGCACCTGTCCTGACTGGACCTGTTGAAAATATTATAGAGGACGAGGATGAGGCCTGTGTGGATACCTTCTACGGGGCAGCCCTAGACGACACTTGTGAGCTGGACTCTCAGGAGGACCCAGCTCTAGCTGATGACATTTCCCCCATTGCCTAGACTAGCTTAGTTAGGCCTTATCTTACTTATGTTGTCTTGAGACTGTTTTAGCTAGACTTATTTCTGTCTTGAGATTCTGAGTTGTATATATTCTTTCATATTTAGTAGTTGGGACCATGTATTTCTGGATAATTGCTGAGATGTTATCTTAGACTTTCTGATCACCTGTATTTCCTTGAGTTCTATATCATATCGTGCTTTCTTCTTCCTTAGTTGTGATTATGTTTATTTACTGCTATGTCACCCCCATTCGGGGAGTATAAACTGCTTAGAATTATATTGTTAGATGTTGTGACCTAGGACAGCGTTCTACCGCCGATACTGCGGCGTAGGCTGGACGTACCCACTTCTCGTGTCCTTACTCTATGGTGCGGGTCGTGACAGCCCATGCTCTAATTAACACTAATTAATCACAACTAATTAAAAATAAATCCCCTCATAATAGGCATCAGAGGGAGTCTAATGCTCCCCGATTCATAATTTATTTCTTTTTTCCCTTTTATATAAAAAAACTCATCAATCTGGACTGCCAACCTGTCCCAAGAAGGAAGCCGAATCCCTTCATTAATGCATAAAACCTAAATCCATACTAAAACTAAATCTATGTTACTAAAAAGGGGTGAAGCCTATTGTAGGCTCACTTATCATTTTTCTAAAATTAAAAAAGGAGAACAAAAAGGAAAAGAGAAGGGAGAGATGAAGTCGAAAGCTCACCCAGGGAGGCGGCCGGAGCGTATGGAGGTGGGGCTGTGTAGCAGCAACTGCGGGCGAGGAACGGTCGGGCGGAGGCAACGGTTATCTCTCCACGAGGGAAAAGGCCGCTGCTACAGTGGCAGAGCGTGACGCCGAGGTCGGTCCACGCCAGCGCTGGAGAGGGCAGTGCTGGGCGGAGGGCGCCAGGTGGCGCCGTCGAGCTCAACAGGTGACGGCGGCTGGATTCCCATGGTGTACGCACCTGGTCCAGCAGAGACGGATCATTGGCGGTGACGGGGGCTGAAGGTAGTCGGACGCACGGAGCAGATCCAGCTCGGAGGTCGCATCGGATGGAGCACCGACAGATGTTGGTCACTCTTTCCCTCTCTCCGTATGGTTGGGTGGTGGTGCTTTGTTTTTGGTGGTGGTGGATGGTTGTGTGTTGGGTGATCGGGCCAGAGTTAGCCGGGTGCTAGCGGGTGTGGTGGCGGCGTTGATGATGTGGTCACGGTGGTGCTGGTATTGTTGACGGTCTGGAATGGTGGTCGTGAGTACTGCATTGGCTGGAGAATGGTTGTAATGGTGGACACGATGGTGGGGGTTACAAGAACGAGAGGCGTTGGTAGAAGCCAGGGAGGCCGGCATAGGCTATTGTGTGTGGTGGTGGGGTGATCGAGTGGTTTTAATGTAAATGGTGTGGTGGTCGACGAGATTTGCGGCGATATGGTGGTGTTGCTTGTTAGGAGGAGGGATGGCGGCATTCGCCGGGGTGCTCCGGCGAGGTGGTTGCAGTAAAGGTTGTGAAGCTAGGGGGCTCTATGTTGGCGGCAAGGTAAGAGAGTACGAGTTTTGTTTGAAAAATTGCTATGTGTAATATTGGGGAGTCCCCAATTTATAGGGTCGGATAGAAAACCCTAATGGCAAAAATGTAATATGTAATAGGCAGGAAAGTTAGTGGAAAAGTAACTCCTAACCATGATACTAACTGCTAACCATGATACTAAGTAATTAATAACTTGCTAAATATAATTCAGATATTAACAACTAGTTGGTTTGTAAATAAATATATTTATTTGAAAATCATAACTCGATAAATGTTTTCCTTAGATAAAAAATAGTATTTATGCTTCTAAAAATCCTATTATATAAACAAGAAATTCATTTAGTTAATAAATGCTTGCTAAATACAATTTAACTAGTTAATAATAATAATATATATATATAATAATAATAATAATAATAATAATATATATATATATATATATATATATATATATATATATATATATATATAAAAATATATATATATATATATATTATATGCATTTACGAATCATATTTGGCAAACACTCTTCCTACATTAACGAAAATATTTATTACTTATACAATTTCGAGAAAAGGACAAGAAATTTATTTAGGATGATCTCTAATAAAATAGTTTTTTGAAAAGCAAGATGCAGAAAAGCATTGTTAGCATTTTACGACTAAAAATATGTCTCGTATTAAAAATTCACATTTTTCAAAATATTTAGAAAAAAATTATAAAGTAGGAAAATTCAAAAATTCGCAAATATTCCAAAATTCGGTTAATGGAGGTTACAAATCTAAGCTCCTTAAAGAAATTTCGTCCTCAAAATTTAAGGTTGGCAGAAAATTGAATCATGATTGAGAGTTTAGTCAATGCCTTAGGCACGGTCATGAACGGTCAAAGAATGACGACTTTGCACGAGCAAGATAATCAATTCCAAAATCGTTTATACCCGATTTGTGATTTGGCACGATAAAATCGAAGTATGGACAATATTGTATATGCATTATTCAGGAATAAATACGAGTTATTTCAAATACGATATCAGCTACAGCTAGTAAAGCGATGATAGAATCAAAATTTCAAGTACGGAATGATCAACAGTCCAGGCTTGATGATAATCAGACTCAAAGTCGCACAGGCACGATCAAGATAAAAACTTAGTTATAAATGAAGGTAAAACATTGGCAAAATCAAGATTTCGAAGTCAGCCACTTGTAGGCACGATTTAGAAGTAAATCTGAGCACGAGCGACTATAGAATCGAAATCTAGGCACGATGGAAAGTTTTATCCAAACATGATTGAATATGATACAACTAAGTTGGTAGATAGTCGTGATCAAGATAGTCAAAATTATAGGCAAGATTTTAGGGGTTCAATTAATATGTATAGTCGCGATCATTGAAATCAAGGTCATTTAGTCATGCCAGGTCATCGGCACGACCAAACATTAAGTTTTAAGTATAATCATGAATAGTTATGAAACCGAATCATGGTTAGGACATAAATCAGACATTATTGAGAATTTAAATCGAAGTTCTACACACGAGCGATGGTGGTATCGAAGACAAGATCGGAGATAACGTCAAATCAAAATCCTGATTAAAACACGATGAAGAACAAAATTAAAGTTTGCGCACGACAACAAAGGAATGAAATCCAAATCACGATCGATTTTATGCCACTTGAGTATAGTCAAGAATCAAGAAACTTGGCATGATAAAGAAGTTGACCAAAATTGGTTGGTCACGATCAAGGATGATCAAAATTTAGTGGTATTGGATTTAAGGAACAATTTCAAGGATAAGGAAGTCAAAGTAATCATCTCGCTCTGCTTTGACTACTACCAAGATTATCCGAAGTCCAAATATATTACTACCAAACCATGATCATCATTTTTCAATTATGCCTCTCTCTCACAAGTTTAGATTACTACTACAAATCGTGATCTTCAATCACGAAAATCAAACCCTTATATGTCTACTACCAAAATCAAAATTTTCAGTCATGAAGATGACTACTCATGAAGCATATTATTGTTATAACTCCTCAATCAATTTTTTTTACCTTTCTTGATTTACAATCCATTTTTTTATCTTTGTCCAAATTCCTCCATTATGTCCTTAACTTAGATTCAAAATCCCTTGTATCAGGATTTATAAAGTCCTTGTACATTGTCCAATCTATACTTCTCGCATTAATGCCACTACAACATAAAATTCATTCCTCATTTTTTAAATCAACCTCCACATATCCTTCAAATTTTTTCTCAAATATTATCCTTCTAAAATTTGAAAGTCTCACAAGGTCTTAAAAGTTTGTCTGTAACTCAAAAATCTAATTCAAAATGATTCCAAAGTGTAGCTGGCAGAAGTAGATACGAGATAGTTGATCGATGTAATTAGGACAGAGTTAATTAAGACGAAGAAGTAATGGTAAGACAAGGAGACAATGGTAAGATGAAGAAATAATGATAGAAATTTATTCTTGCTCATCCGGTCATAACGGAGTGAACCAAGTCAAGATATGATCTGATAACCATACTCGTCTATCTGAAATCATGTTACTCAGGAGTTTCGCCACGACACTAAGCATAGCCTCAATCCACCATAGAGTCCATAAATAAGGTATATACCCTATAATCATGTTATCTAGAATTCTCACCATGCCAACCGGTATGGATGTGAAAAAAAATCTAAATTCTATAACTAAGATATGTATACCCAAAATCAGGCTCTATGTCCTTGTCATGCTAGCTAGTATGGTTGCGATGAACTCTAGACTACATAACTGAAGCAGACATTTACCCTTCTCATTATCCTCATCAGATATGTTATCAGAATATACCTTAAGTCAATCAATAAAATTTATCTCAATACAAAATCAAAGTCAATAACGAACATCAAGATTCAATCAATGAACAAGAAAGAGTAGACGGAAATAAGTGGAAACAGATTTCGAGATAAAGCTTAAAGAGAGGTTCTCAGGGTTGTCTCTAAGGTACTATCCTGGGTCAAAGTTCAAAATTCCGGGAGTATAGCCTAAAAATAATCCTTCACCTTCATATAGGGTTGGCCAATCATGTTCTCTTCCCAACCTAAATGGATATAAGTTCACTTCTACTTTCTAGTTCTTTTGGGGGTCCATAAAATTATTCCTAGTGCAAGAATAGAGTTTGATAACAGACATATTTTCAAAATTAGGGTGAGCAAAAGCAAGTGGGAATAGACTCAAAAGTGCTTTGAAGTAATATTCTTAGGGGTGTCTCTAGAATCTATCAAGAGTTCCTAATATGTGATTGAGTACCAAAATCCTAAAATGTTCCATAACTCAAATCCTAATCCTAGGGCAGGCTTGCAGTAGTACGAGTAAGCTTATTACTACCACAACTTCACATTTAGTTGGGAAAACTGACTTGCATAGGAAACTATAAAATGTGTCACGACACACACCCGAATATCGGGCATGAGTACGTGGGCCACGACCAGCCTATGCCATAGTATCGGTGGTAGAGTGATGTCAAGTACCCTGCAATTATCTCAACATCTAGATGATCTATGACAATAATAGGTACTCAAATCACGTACATCTAAAGAAGGTATAAATAAGAAGAGATAACAATATCACTAAATCAACTAGAATCTACAAATGACCATACGTATCAAGAATATGTTCGATTAAATCCGACAATGAAACATGAATCTAAAATAAAGCATAATGGCCTAGATCTCCCAAAAGACAACTCACAATAAATGTAACATCGATAACCTGACTCAGCTAGCATCGTCATGTGGTCCAAGTTTGTGTGGCATAACAACTTCTCAAAATATTGGTTATCTAGGCAGGATTGGAGCGAAGTACATAAACTAACAACAGTTCTATTTAAATTGACAAAAACTGTAAATAACAGAAAGCAATAAAATACATGATGGATAAGTGAAACTAAATAGTAGAAAAGTAGAAAAATTATGTGAGCATGCCAGGGCAATAAAATACTGTAAGTAATCATGGGTACAGTGAACAACAGGTAAAAATATGGAATAGAACATATACTACTACTGCTAAACAGTACCTTGAGATATTAGGGTGTTATGTGATCGGCTTGGGTCCAGATCAAGCTATTTTATTTGACTGGCTATGCACAAGAACAAGCACAAATAAAGCTGCAGATCAGGTCAGCCATAATGGATAGCTGTATATGTAGGGTGTGAAAAATTATGACACGCTGACATAAGACTCAGCCAAAGCCATACGCTAAAGGCCATACGCTCAGCCAAAGCTATACGCTCAAGGCCATATGCTCAGCCAAAGCCGTACGCTCAGTGAATGTTTTATTATTTCTTGAATGACAGCACATCATACGTTTAATGGAGGATGAATCTGACACTTCGTCTTTCGTGCATAGACAGCTGCCCTATGAAGATTAACCGTCGTATAGGTTTTCGAGAATTGATTTTGTCTCTTACGAGGACAGCTCATCAGCCATCATAAATGCACAGCCATCATTACTGTCATTTCTGACAGTCTGTCAGCCATCATATCTGTAACACGACGCTCGAGAGATATTTGTCAGTTATTTGAAGATATGGTGTATTTGAGAAGATTGAGGACAGCCACGTGTCTACTCCCTCAATGCTTACGACTCCTTGCCAACCAAGTGAGCATATGGACTCCATACGACTCCTTGTCAATCAAGTGAGCGTATGGACTTCATACGACTCCTTGTCAACCAAGTGAGCGTATGTACTCCATACGACTCCTTGTCAATCAAGTGAGCGTATGTACTCCATACGACTCCTTGTCAATCAAGTGAGCGTATGGACTCCATACGACTCCTTATCAATCAAGTGAGCGTATGGACTTCATATGACTCCTTATCAATCAAGTGAGCGTATGGACTCTATACGACTTCCTATCAATCATGTGAGCGTATAGACATATGTCTTCAAAAGGTAGCGTATGACTCCTCTTCAACAAAGATAGCGTATCACAGCAAATGCATTCAGGATGACTTTAAACGTACAGTCAACACACGTTCTCATGTGTCCTGTACTCAGTTACCCACTTATTCAGAAGTTATGCAACGTGGCATCCATGCCATCAATCTCTCCTAGATATATTCCACTACTTTCAACTGTACTCTAATGTGTCTCCATCAGAATTCGCCACGCGTCCCTGCAGTTATGCACACGTCAAGTAACTGACTGAGCGTACGCTTCAGAACAGT
The DNA here is from genome assembly GCA_029216955.1 of Iris pallida. NCBI lineage: Eukaryota > Viridiplantae > Streptophyta > Magnoliopsida > Asparagales > Iridaceae > Iris > Iris pallida. The sequence goes on from JANAVB010019398.1 coordinate 572,288, forward strand.
TATCCAGAACTCTATAAAAGAGAGTTTCTTCATCTTCATCAGATACTACATTCAATTCAGAGAGAACAGAGAGATTGCCCAGTTGCTGTCCAAGTTCTTCGAAGTTCGAGTTTTCTTCATCGTATTGTCCAAGGGATAAAGTGATCGTCTTCTAGATCGGATTCCTATAGTTGTAATTTTCCCAGAAACACAATAAATAAAGTAAATTTATTTATGGAAAACAAATTGGTGACTCTTCTGGAGAAAGCTGTCTCCTCCAATGAGATAGCAATAACTCAATGCGATACTTCGTCGATCGGCTCGAAGAAGAAAGTGATGGTCGTACAATTCGACCAATCTGCTTACGAAGAAATGCTCAAAGCGAAGGAGGGCCGAACTGCTTCCTCCGCTCTTCTTACTGCCAAGAAGAAGGGACGTTCTGTCTATGTCCCTAAGTCTTCTTCGACGGCCCGAGATGCTTCTGTCACTCACGCTGACAAGAACACGTCTCCAACTTCAACAAAGCACGCCTCGGCTTCTCTGAACACGGCAACAGTGGCTTCTCCTAGTCACGCTGACAAAGTGGGTTCTTTAACCAAGTCAGCGTGTCCAAGAAAAACCATCTCTGGACATGTCAAAGTCTCTTCTCCTTCTACCCTTACGACAGCAGTCGGCTCTTTAGCCATTAATGACTCTGTACGTATGGCAGTCAAAGGGCAGCGTACGACAAAGGCAGCGTACAACAAAAGCCAACAGCAGGCAGCGTACGCTAAGCCAAAGCCAGCGTATGCTAGTAAAAAGGCAGCGTATGACCAGAATTCCAAACTGAAATCAGCGTATGCCAAGCAATACAGTCCTTTGACTGTTTTTCAAAATCAGGCTGGAGGTTCTCTTCCACAGAACATACAAATGATTCCCCTACAACTTGCACATCTTGTGCCAACCAAGGAGAAAGACTCTTTAGTCAACTCCTCTACACCTAAGGTCTTTACCTCTGGAGTTAATTTGACTAGTACTTTTACTAGGTCAAATAAAAGAAAATGCCTTTTGGCTACTTCCTCTAAAGATGGATTATTACCGACTCCCAGTCGGAATAATGTCCATCTTCCTTCTCTCAAAATTTCCTGATCTGAGAAAGGCAAATTACAAGTATTCAAGACTGATACTAAAGTCATATCTACTACGGATCTTCGTCACAAGCTTAACCGGAATCATCTCGGTTCCACTTCCGGTATAAAGAAGCCTTATCAAACTGAGACAAGTATACTAGACCCTGATGCAGAATATGCCAAGAACTATATCGCTCAAATTAATCGATCTTTATACACTCAAGAACCGAGAAGACAGAAGAATAAAAGACAAGTTTCTACACAGAAACTATCTTCAAGTACTTCCCAATCTGTTCCTACAGATCTCCGGGAACATTTGCAAAACAAACGGGGAATCGACACTCCATCTGGCTATGACATTGCTCATATTTGCCATGAAAAGCATGGTTATAACTTCCAACCTCGGGTTGTGATTCAGTGTTGTTGTTCACCAAAAAGACGATATGTTTTCGAACGAATTCAACATGAACCAATACTGGACGAAGACGAACCTCTTTATGCTTCTGTCAACATGACCTCCAAAAATATTGGAGGTAGAATACGATCTGATGCTATGTCAGATTCTGAAGATGGTGTTTACCTCGGCACCCGATCCAGGACCGGAGCCTCGACCAGGGTCTCTTCTTCTTCTCATCCAAGTGATAATCCGGAGATCACAGAAGACTTCCTTGGAGAGTCCAACTTCCCGGTATTGACTCCCGTAAATAGCCCCGGAAAAGAGGCTGATTCTCACAGCGATGATTCAGAACAGACTGTTTCATCGTCTATTCCTCGAACGATTACCACTTATATGGTAGATGGTAATCGAGAGCCTTCGACTAGCACTGAAGCTCATGAACAGAGGATTTCTTCCTTGGAACAACAGTTGCGAGCTATGGCAGATACATTGACTGCAATACATACTCTTATGCAAGCTCAACAACGAACTCAGCAAGTTCAACCAACAGTACCACCAGTGGTATTAAATACTCCTGTTGCCCCAAACCCGGAACCCTCTACTATTCCAGGGGTACTGTCTAATGTTCCTGTACAACCCACTCCAAGTCAGTCCGGAGCTGGGGGTGATACATATGCTGCAGCCCCTCCTCCTAATTATACTCAACAAGCAACAACGCCGCAATCTTCCGGAGCTGTCACTGAAGAGTTGAAAAATCTTCGATCTCAGTTTGAAGCATTCAAGCAAAAAGATGGCTTACAAAGATTGGGTATCAAGCAGCCTTATCCCATACAATGGAAGGAGGTATCGTATCCCCCAAAATACAAACCTCCGACCATCTCTTTCTTTGATGGGACTACCTCCCCAAGTCAGTTTATTAATTACTTTGAAGTAATGACTGATCAGTTGCAACCAAGCGATGCCCTTCTCACTCGGGTATTCGTTGGTTGTCTTAAAGGAATCGCTTATGAATGGTATCGAAGTCTCCCTGATGGGTGTATTACTTCATTTGCTGGATTCAAACAGATATTTCTAGAACGATTCTATGAAGGTGTCAACGACATGACCATGTCGGCCCTCATAAGAATTAAACAGAAAAATAATGAAAGCACGGAGAGCTTCATTGAAAGATTCAGAATAGAAGCCCTCAAAATGCCTCTCGGAACTCCCAATACTGTTACTATCGACACTTGCAAGTCGAATCTCTTACCAATCATCAGCATGTGGACAGGGTCCACTCAATTCCAAGATTGGCCTTCTTTCATCGTCAGTGCCAAAGCCACCGAAGTCAGTGCTGAGACCTTCAAAGGCCTGGGGGTACAAATGACTCCCAAGGAATCAAATCAGAGTACTGGTAATAGTGCTCGACCCAACAATCGCAAAGGAAAAGAGGCTATTGAAGTCAATCTCCAGAGCAATAGTCAAGAGATAATGACTACCCAAGCTACCCCAGCTCCAACAAATCAATAACAGATACCTCCTCGGCCGAAGGAAGAATATTCTTTCGACGATGACGATGTTCAGGGTATCTTTGAATGCTTGCTCAAAGTTAACAAGATACAATTGCCAGAAATCAAAAAGCCTGATGAAGCCAACAAGACGGATCATCCAAAATACTGTCCATATCATAGAATGCTGGGTCATACAATCCGGTCTTGCTATGTATTAAAAGGAAAGATCCAGGAAATGATTAAATCAGGAGCTGTGACACTGACACCTAAAGACAAGACAGTCACAGCAAATGTAATTTCAATGTAGTTCGGTGACTTCCCTCCGTTATTGGTGGAAAATAGGATTGTCCCCATCCCTAAAGCAACTCTTGAAGTTGTGAACATCCCACCAGCACAGAATGAAGGACTTGTTCCTGTCACAACTAAAAAGGGAGAGATCATGTGGATTCACCCGGATTTAGTGGCAGAGTTTGAAACGTCTTTTTCTTCTCCTCAGAAGGCCTCTCTGTCTAAAAAGAAACCTGGAAAGACGAAGTCATGCCATATGACTTCTAGCATCATACCCAATCTTTCTCTAACCTCTACTTTTATCCTAGCAGGACAATCACCCCCTATGGAGGCAGAAACTATACCTCAATCCGAAGACAGATACAAACCGGCATTTCATCTATATAGTTCACAATCTCGTAAATTAATGGCAAAGATAGGTTATGATCTAGCCACTGCTCCTGGTTTGAATTCCGGCAAAGGACTCCGAGCACCTCTAGCCCTCACTTTGAGACATAATTAATCTCGTATTGGTCTCGGTTTCTGGACTGAAGCTCTTATCAAGCACCAAAAAACCAAGAACAAGACGAAGGATGGCAATATGGTTTCAATAGACTCTGAACCTGAGCCTGAAGTTGAAGCTCTCTCCGGAACCCGGTCAGGAAAAACATATTTGAAAGATTATGCTGAAGTTCCTGAAGAAACTTCTGATGTCCCTCCGGTTGTAGCTCCAGCACCCATTTCTAACGAAGGACCTTCAAATGCTCCTAATGAGACGATTCCATCTAAACCAACAACAACCGACAAAGGGAAGCAACCTGCCCGCTTCGACAAACCAATCAAGAAGTCTCTCATTTCCGGATTGCAAAAACCATATAATTTTGACATTCTGGCTCAACTTGCTAACACTCCAGCCAGATTATCCATCTTCGAGCTCTTACGTTTATCCAAGGAAACTCGGAAAACGTTAAGTGAAGCTCTACTGCAAGCAGACTCTTGCCTGACTCATCTGAAGAAGCCGAAAGCAGAGCCGATAACTTGCCTACATTGTAACAGTGTCTTGGAATTCATTTCGAATATCACTTTTACCCAAGACGATATGCTTCTAGAAGTCAATCGTCATGATCGGCCTCTTTACTTCACTGGGTACATTGACATAATGAAAGTCAACCGCATTCTAATTGACCCAGGATCAGCTCTAAGTATTATGCCTAAGAGTCTCTTGAATGCCTTACGGATTCCAGTTCATCGTCTAACCAAGACAGTCACTACCATTTTGGGGTTCAATCAAGGCAAGAGCGAACCTCTGAGGAAAATTCGCCTAAAAATACAAATAGACAATTTCCGGTCGAGTGTCACATTTTACGTGATTGAGTTAGTTGGATCTTATAACCTGCTTTTGGGAAGACCTTTCCTCCATGAACACAATATTGTCCCATCCACTCTTCACCAGTGCTTCAAATACATTGATGAAAATGGAGAAGTTTAAAAGGAAGTCGCGGACATTAATCCTTTCAGAGGAGTCGAAGCCTACTACAGTGACTCTCGCATGTACAAAGATGAATATTCAAAAGTCTTACAAGCTATGGATGATGATGAAACATCAACAGTTGACACCTTGGTTATTCCTGTAAAAGGGTGTATCACTGCTCCGCAGTCTGCTAAATCATCTGAAGAAGGCCCACTGATAATTCCTGTCAGTGGACGTACCACTTCATTGCCCTCCCAAGCTTCACAAGGTTCACTGATAATCCCAGTCAGTGGACACACCACTCCCCCTCCATCTTCTCAGGCTAGACCAGATACTCTAGTCATTCCGGTCAGTGGACGCACTACTTATACAAGATCCTCTTCAAGGGAGCTCACCTCTTCTGAGCCTTTTGTTATCGACCATAATCGAAACAAAACTTCTGCTCGCTCTTCCTTTCCCCTTTAGTCATTAATTTGACTAAATCTACTAAGGCTCAGCCTTCTCCTGTAAATACAGCATGTGATATTAATAAAGCATCTCCTTTACAGTATATTGATGTCTGTAATCATGTACAAAGTTATTTACATTTGCTAGATAGCTTAGAGCTACTAACTATAAGAGTCGTGCAAACTCTTTATACATAAGTATCATTAGAGTCTGTACAAAATTCATACTTCTTTGTTCCTATTAGAAAGTCAGGAGAAGTTCTAATATTCTTCTGCAAGGGGCCCCAGAATCCTCCTAATCTGGAAGACGACGACAAAAACGATGATACTGGAAGGTTATAACTACGTCGCTACAGTAAACAGTCCAAAAACATCATTAAGAATATGGGCTATGACTTTAGAACCGGCCTCAGTAATGGAAGAGGAAGAAGAATCACTGTTCGAATTCCTCCTCTAAAATACGGAAGGACAAAATGCGGATTGGGTTACATTACTCCTACTCCCTTCATCAAAACAGTCCATGAGGATCTAGACTCCGACAGAGACGAACGATCCGATTCTTCCGATTCCTTCTCTTGGGATTCCGACGCAAGTATTAGCGATTTTCATCGTTCTAATCTATCTATCAACATGGTCTCCGTCGATGTCCCGCAAGAAAATGATGAAGATGAGGATGATTTTGAAATATCACCCGAATCAGAACAATATGCTCAAAGATTAGATAACCAATGGGAATTCAGCTTCAAGCAAAGAGAACCTCCCACTGAAGATAAATTGATCCAAATTGATGTTGGTGAGGAGGGATCCCCTAAGCCAATATTCATCAGCGAAAGTCTTTCAGAAACAGATAAGCAAGACATGATCAAGATTATTCATGATTATATCGATGTCCTTGCCTGGAGCTACGAGGATATGCCAGGACTAAATCCGAAGATCGCAACGCACAAACTTAATATCATGCCAAATGCTAAACCGGTCAAACAACAACAACGACGATTTCGTCCAGACATTATGGATGCAATTGAAGCTGAAGTCAACAAGCTTATGGCTTCCGGATTTATTCGAGAGGAACAACATCCTGAATGGGTGGCTAATATCGTTCATGTCCTCAAAAAGATCGGCAAGATCCGAGTCTGTATAGACTTTCGCGATCTCAATGCGGCTTGTCCTAAAGACGAGTTTTCTCTTCCAATTATCGACGTCATGACCGATAACACGTGTGGTTTCGAACGAATGTCATTCATGGATGGGTATTCGGGGTACAATCAAATCAAAATGTTTCCAGATGACGAGAGACATACTTCCTTCAGAACGTCGATTGGTACATACTGTTATACAGTGATGCCGTTTGGTCTCAAAAATGTAGGAGCAACATATCAGCGAGCAATGAGCACTATATTCTGCGAACATCTCCGGAAAATAGTCGAATGCTACGTTGATGATATTGCAGTCAAAAGTCGACGAAAGGAGGATCATATCCAAGATTTGAAGACTATCTTTGATTTAATGCGTCAGCATCAACTTAAAATGAACCCTACTAAGTCCTTCCTAGGCGTCTCTAATGGCAAATTTCTCGACTTCGTCATTACCGCTAAAGGTATACACGTGGATCCCGAGAAGATCAAAGCCATCCAAGAGATGCGTCCTCCACGCACCTTAAAAGAGCTACGAGGATTTCAAGAAAGAATTGCTTATATCAGGAGATTCATTTCCAACTTATCAGGACGCTGCAGAACATTCAACAAACTTCTGAAGAAAGGTGTATCTTTCGTCTGGAACGAAGAATGTTAAAAAGCATTTGACGATATCAAACAGTATCTCATGAACCCTCCGGTTTTGGTACCTTCCATCTCGGGAATACCATTCCTTCTATATGTTCGAGCCATGGATCATTCTCTCGGTGCATTACTCGCCCAGAAAAATAAAGATGGCCATGAACAGGATATTTATTATCTCAGTCGCACAATGACAGGTGCTGAACCACGTTATTCTCCAATCGAGAAAGAATACCTAGCATTAATGTTTGCCGTTCAGAAGACGCGATATTATATTATCGGTCAAACGATTCACGTCATTTCCAGAGTGAATCCCATCAGGATTATGATGAAGAAACCCGGTATTCTCAACTCTAGACTAGCTAATTGGGGAATCTTGTTAGCTCAATACGACATGCATTATATTCCTCAAAAGTCAGTTAAAGGACAGGCTCTTGCTGATTTTTTGGCAGCTCATACGGTTCCAGAAGATTCTAAATTATATGATGAGATTCCAGATGAGGTTCTAGATTCGAATCTGGTTTCTGAAAAAACTCCTACATGGCGTCTATTCTTTGATGGAGCATCTAGAATAGGTCCTAATGGCGATATTGTTGCCGGAGTTGGGATTGTTCTCGTATCCCCAGAAGGACTAACTATTCAGAGGGCTTATTCTCTGGATCAATCATGTTCAAATAATGTAGCCGAATACAATGCATTGCTCATCGGTCTTTAACTTGCTAAACATCTGGATATTCAATATTTAGAAGTTTATGGAGACTCCAAGCTTATCATCAATCAGATCAGAGGAACGTATGAAGTCCGTCATCAAGATTTGATACCTTATCATCGAGCAGCACTCTCTATGGCCTCCTCCTTTGAAGGTTTCTTTATTGAACACGTTCGACGAGCCTATAATGCAGAAGCCGATGCTTTGGCTAATCTTGCCGCTGTGTTAGCCATACCAATCAGACGTCAGCAAGTGATAGTGGTTCATAACCGAGAACTATTCTATGTTGAGAATAATTTGGCTTTGGGTTTTCCCTATAATCCAGACGAAAATTCTCTCAACCTTGATGAATTTTCATCCAACCTTATCACTGGATTAAGGTTTGACAGAGTGTCCTCGTCTTCTTCCGATTCTACTATGGAATATGTCTTTTCTAACAAAACAGAAGCCATAACTGAAGACTGGAGACATCCGTTTTTAGACTTTGTGTTGTATGACATACTTCCTGACAATCCGAGCGAAGCAACATCTATCCGACGTCGATCTCTCAGATTCTATTATAATCATACAACGAAGACACTATATCGTCGGGCCTACGACGGTCTTCTCCTCCGATGCATCGCTGGTGAAGAAGCACAACAGATTATCCGTGAGGCACATGATGGTGTTTGCAGAGCCCATCAACCATGTCTTAAACTTCAAGATCGTATCCGACGCATGGGTTATTATTGGCCCACGATGGTAGCTGACGCCATTCAATATGCTCGAAAATGTAAAGCCTGTCAAATTCATGCAGACTTTATCCATCAACCATCAGAGTTCTTACATCCAACAGCGGCATCATGGCCCTTTGAGGCTTGGGGCATGGACGTCATTGGTCCTATCAATCCACCATCATCAAAAGGACATCGGTTTATTCTAGCAATAACCGATTACTTTTCCAAATACGCTGAAGCAATCCCGTTATCTGAAGTCAAAACTTCTAATGTCATCAACTTCGTCAAACATCATGTCATTTATCGATTTGGTGTTCCTCGGCGTATTATTCATGATAATGGACCGCAATTCGTCAGTCCAAAATTTACTCGATTCTGCAACGACCATCGAATCAATAATTTAGCTTCTACAGCATATAATCCAGCAGCTAATGGATTGGCAGAAGCTTTCAATAAAACGATCATCAAACTCTTGAAAAAGTTCGTTTCTTCCAACAAACGCAACTGGAGCGAGAAGCTTGGTGAATGTTTATGGGCCTACCGTACTACAGTTCGCAATGCGACTGGATGTACGCCTTTCCCTTTGGTATATGGGTGTGAAGCTGTTCTTTCCCTTGAGATCCAGATTCCTTCTCTGAGAATCGCAATCTCCAATGAACTTACAACAGAAAATAATGATCGTCTTCGACTTCAAGAGCTGGAAGCTCTAGATGAAAAGCGATTGTATGCTCAACAAAATTTCGAACTATATCAGGCCCGAATTTCAAAAGATTTTAACCGAAAAGTAAAAGTCCGAGCATATCAGAAAGGAGAATTGGTCCTTACCGTTAGACGTTGTATGACTATGACACATATGAGCAAAGGCAAACTCGACGCGAAATGGGAAGGCCCATTCGTAGTAAACAAAGTCTTCTCTAATGGAGCATATCAGCTTGCCTCTATGGATGGTAAAGTCACGATGATGCCTATCAATGGCAAATTCTTAAAGAAATATTATGTATAAATTTCATCAATATATAATATTTTCATTATTCTCCAGCGAATATAAATCAGAGTTAATTCTTCCCTACAAAAGTTATCTCGATATTGTTATCCCCAGCAGAAACTGATATTCTGCCACGTATCATCTTTCCAGAGAATTTGATATTCTGTCTTATTAGATCCCCATTGGATTTAATAAAGATCTCGTATAGAAAATCACGTCCCTATTACCTCTGAATTTTCTATCCCAGTATCATATTTTCTATTCTATGAAAATGATATCTAGTCTTTTGATTTTCGAGTTCAAAGATCATGGAAAATAGAGTCCAAAGATATCTTTATATCTGGATTCTGTTTTCTCTAATAAGTATTAAACTAAAATTATCTTTGGTTTAATATCATCTGATAGAATTACAAAGTTCATTTGTATATTTTATTCTATTGAAATATGTCATGTATTATTTACCTCTGAACATATTTTCTACAAAAATATCATCCACAGAATTAAAATCAAGTCAAGATATTCATTTCTTCAATCAAAGTCAAAATATTGATTACAAGTGGGTATCAAAAATTCAACACATGAAAAATGTAAAAGATCTATTTAGGAGGAGTAATTATCTCCTGAATACGAACAATTACATTATTCTTCTTTTCTTCATGAGCTTTATGGATTCGCTCTGCTGCTTCAACTCCAACCATTCGTTGGTCATAATCCGTGATAATAGAGCTACAACGATTTGTCTCTTCAATCTGATTAGCCTGCATCAGTTCCCGCTCTTGCTGTAAAAGTTGACAGCGTTCAGCTTCAGATATACGAGCAGTGGCAATCTCCGATTGCTCCTTCTCCATGGAGGCAATTCGCTCCTGAAGACGAGCCAGCTCCTCCTTCAACTTCTTATGCTCTTCAGCTTTTGATGCTTCATCTTTCTCCAAACGCTCCATATTCTGACGAGTAGTTATTATTTCTTCATCTTTTGCCATTAACTCTTCAGAAGACAGAGCGAGGAATTCTTTCAAAGCAGTGTGCTGAGCTTGAGCTTCACTTTCTAATTGGGCAATCTCAGCTGCAGTCAAAGACTTAATATCCTCCTTTTTGATCTCCCAGTACTTATGGATGGTTGCTTCTAAATCATCCAGGAGATGCTCAAAGAAGACACACTGGGTCTCATAACCAGCTTATCTCAAAGCTAAAAGTGGGAAACTAATCGCCGCTCGAAGATTCGAAAAAGACATAGTTTCATCCTTCATAAGTTGCCTTGAGAATGTATCCAGATATGAATAAATAATCTCTGAATACATCCCCATGACCTTTGCTATCCCTGTTTCAAAACCGGGAGTCGCTGCAACTGTCAAGGAAGGAGCAGGAGTAGCCTCTATTCTGGGAGCTGAAGTGGGTGCTTTTGGGGAACTAGGCAAATATGGGCTCCCCTCACCCATATCAGTCTGGACAAGTGGGGCTTGAGTCGAGCTCATTGTCGGTACAGTTCCTACAACTGTTGGAATCAAAGAAGCATGATCAAAATTAAAAGACAATAAAGCAAGGAAAAGATAAAACTTTGCTGAATAAAATATTACCTGAAGCTGGTTCGTATTCTGTTTCTTTTGGATCATTCAGCCCAGCTCGTAGTCTGTTCAGAGTGTTTTCTGACACTGGATTTATTTTACTGCTGCCCGCCCCAGAAGTACTCGGAACATGGACTTCTATTTCTAAAAGTTTCTCCGGCTCTAGAGTCAACCCTGAATGTTGACCAGCTGTCTTCAGTACATCAATTTGAGTTTTAGATGGTGGCTCATCTTCTATCTGCATGTCCTCTTCTTCAAAGGAATGAGACGAAGGTTCATAGTCAACCTGTTCGTCGTCACTCTTATTGCTCTCTGAAACTTCAGCAATTGGCTTGAGAGTAGTGGCTTCCTTCACTGATTCTCTCGAAATCAGTAAGTCATTAGCTGTTTTATTCTGATTCTCGGCCTCTACAGTGGGTTGACTAATCACCTGCACATCATCGGCCGTTGGCGGAATCAAATCCATATCAGAAGGCATAGATAGTTCAGCAGGTTCAGGCACATCCTCTTCAATAGGTTCTATCTTTACAGAAGAAGCAAAGGCAGCTTGCTTCTTTAAAGCCAAATGCTCGGCACGATTGGTGGGACTCTCTGCATCGAGACAAATCACAGATTTAGTCTTTGAAACTATCACCTTCCTTCCTATTCTTTTTGTTAGTGGAATAGTAGGATAATCATCTTTGGAGTCACTACCTGCTTCGTCCGCATCTCTGATTCGTCTTCCACGATTACGAGCCTCTGCCCGAGTAACCCTTTTTGGAGCAGGCCCAGAAGCATCTTTGCCCCGCTTCCTTTTCGGTGTACTGTCGGCAGATACACTCTCTTCAGCACTTCCAATAGATACATGTAATGGCTGATAAAGTTCATCAGAGAAGAGATTCTCTAAAACTTCATCATAAACTTCATCAGTAGCCAGAGGATCTTCTCGGTCATGACAATCTCTTGGCAGGGCTGATTTGGTTGATCTCTTATCAACATGGATGAAGCTTCTAACTAAGATGCAGAATTTTTCATCGAAGGTATTAGCCGATACATAGAATTTGGCATAAGACGCCAACATTCTAGCTCCTCTCCGATAAGTAACCGGATCTGGCATGGAAAAAGTAGCTCCGGTACCTTTAGCAATATAGTATATCCAAGCTCTGGCGCCATCGATTAATCCGCCTTGGTAGCCAAAACATGTCGTTGCATTTCCTACATGCAACTGATCATAGCCAAATTGCCGAGCAAACCTACTCGGAAGATATGGCTCCAGATAGCTGACATCGTCACGGCGACGGATCAAGTGAGATGGCCTAATCCTCTTCAGCCATTCATGTTGAATATCATCTAACTCATTGGCACTAATGCCATCAATCAACTTCCCAGACATTATTTCATAACCAAGTGAAACTCCATAATTCTCCCCTGTTTAATATGGTTCTACAGTCTGTCAGAGTATCATACCTCCACTTTGGTGTATGATGGTATCTTTTCAAAAAGGTATCGTCTGGTCTAGCCATTCCAACAGTCATGAGAGATTCGAAATGGAGAAGCAGCCACCCATATAAATATGTAAAGGGCATTTCTACCCGGGAAAAAGTTATGAGCTTCTTCTTCGCCAATTCAAACATCCTGTCTGTATATGCCCTTAACCCAGCATTCAGACGGCATGTCATTGCTGTCAGCAAATCCATCTTGTACCCGAAAGTCAGACGGACTGCTGCAAAAACAACTCCTCTGTGCATCCTGTTGTAGAAGCATGGAAAATATTAGAATAAAGGCATAAATGGCCTATGCAGTTTTGGGTAGCAAGTCTATGCGGCTCATACTGGAGTTGCCCTATGCGGTCCAAAAGAAGACCCTCAGACTCATGCGGCTCGGGGATGAATGCGGTTCAGCAGGAATATGCGGCTCAATTGACGACACGTGTGACCCCCCCCACAGTTGGCCACTGGAGTAATGGCCTCATTTAATGCTCTGACACGACTCGACGGCTGTCTCTGACATAAAGTATCATAATGGCTCTGCCATAATGACAGACTCTTCGGGAAAAGAAGAAAATCTCTGACCCGATCTGACAAAAATCCTAGATTGCCACGTGGCAAAAGTCTCATGCGGCTCGGATAGAGAACAGCTTCATGCGGCTCATTGAGGAATCATTCTAATATGATTAACAAAAATCCGCCATATGCGGTCCACCCATAGCCCGGTCTATGCGGCTCAACACCACGCTAATTCATGCGGCCCACAGAAACTATGCATATGCGGCTCATGGAGAGATCGTCCCCTGCGGCTCGCAAAGATTATGCATATGCGGCTCATGGAAAGTTCGTCCCCTGCGGCTCGATGAGGCATTGACTCATGCGGCTCACGAGGAGTATCCCCCTGCGGTTCAAGTGTTGGTCACCCTATGCGGCCCTGGCAGGATCTTCAATTAAAAAACGTGGCACTGAAGATACAACAGAATCCCAACGAGAATATTCGACATCATCATCATAATTGCCGAGATCAGGGCATATCATTCATCATCAAGCCAATAGGACACGTGGCGAGCAATCAAATATTGGCATAATCAATCACGAAGATTTAAAGCAGTCAGCATTAACTGCTCATAAGATTTGGTGCTATCCGCATTAGTGGCCGAGATTCATTATGATCAGGATCAAGGGCCCAGATAGAATGAAGGAGCGCCGACATTCCAAACAGATAATCATCAGCAAACCCTAATGATCCTACCCCACTCTTATAAATAGCCAGTATCATTCTCATGTAAAAAAGGTCGGCAACAAAAAAGAATTAAAAAAAAAGAGAAAAAGAGAGAGATATACACAGAGAGAGCTCCCCCTTTTCTTGATAATCACAGAGAGAGAGAAGCCAGGAGAGCAACCCGAGGAGAGTAAGAAGAACCTTTCTTCGTCAACGCCGAGCAGATCTTCCCCGAGCCAAGGCTGCATACCGATCGTCCAAGGAGTAAGGCAGAGCGGCCGTCGCTTTACCGAGCCTCTATCGTCACCCCCCAGAATCAAAAATAAACAATCGTACTTAGTCTGCTGTACCTAGGTTTTCGTCCCTAGGCTTTCTTTGTACGAGCGAGTTTGTATTGTGAGTCTAAGTTCAGTCCTCCGATAACTGTTCTGTTCTTTTACAATCAATGGCAAACACGATGGCGACTCTGCTGGGGAATAACTTCTCCATGGCTGAGGAGTTGGTGACGCAATCGGATGCAGCCAAACTTGGCTTCACACAACAGAAGATGGTCGTCCGCTTCGACCAACAGGCGTTCGAAGAGATGCTCTCTGAAGGCAGCGCTGGCCCGGTTCAGAAACGTACCCGCACCACGAAGGCTCGCAAAGAGTGGAGGCCAAAGTCATTTGCTCCTCCCCAAGCCCTCGATGGGATACCCTCGGTCGCTCAAGACGGCGAGAAAGATTCTCCTGCGGCCCCACTTCAGATCGCAGACACCTCTGCTGTCCCCAAGTCCGGCAGAAGAAAACACTATGATGCTGGACTTTCAGGGGCAAAGAGGGTCTCTGCTCAACCTGAACCGCAGAGGGGTATTAGCCGCAGAAAGAAAATCCATGCGGCCACAACCGTCAACCACACGAAGAAAACTCATGCGGCCACTTCTGTCAGCCGTATAACTTATGCAGCTACAGTTTCCAACCGCATGGATGAGATTCCTGCGGCTAGTAAAGTCAACCGCTTGCAGAAAACCCATGCGACCACAGATGCCAACCGCATGCGGACAGCCTGCACGGCCGTGACTCCTAACCGCATAAGAACTCGTCCCACAACAGAAGACAGTCGCATGCAGATAGCCTGCACGGCACCCAACGCAAGCCGCATAGCGTCTTTACCACACTTCTCTCGATCAGTTTTCGACCGACTCTCATGCGGTCCTAACTCTGATCACTTTCTGGATGAAAATCCAGACTCTGTGATACCTAATGTGGACTCTTCCTATTACGCACCCACAAGTGCTAAAAAGAAAAAGTCTAGGGCAGCACGGGCTCATCAAGTCCAGACAGCTGCCCCAACCTCTGACTATCGGGGCGTCCCGCTGAGTATCACGCGGGCCTCTGACGGGAAGTTGTATAAAACCACTCGAGTCCAGCCCCCGGCGGCAAACGGACAAAGTGGTTCCTCTGACCTGTGTGAAGATATCCTCCACAAACGCAAGGAAAGAGAAGGAGCCTCAGCGTGCAGAGAGTCCTCACAGGGACGTCACTGCACCCAGATTATCGTCAACTGCTGTTGCAACAACACGGCAGTAACGGAAGACCGGCCATCCGTCTTCCAAAGATTACAACATCCGAGCTCGGAAGACGAGGCACCTCCCGTTGCCTCCTGCAATTCCGTGCAGAAAGTCCCCGTTGAGGGGAGAGGGAAGAAGACAAGCTTCTCCAGCCCAAAGGTGTCAACTATTGCAGCTAAGAAGCCGTTGTCTAAAGGATTATCCTCTACTGGAGTATTCCAACACACCCGTTCAAAGACGAAAACTGCTGCAGTAGGAAGTTCGCCGTCTACGTCATTGGGGGTCGTCGGAACTGGGGGTAGCACTCTTCCAAACCTCCACGACAACCCGATATTCCAAGAAGACGGACTGGAGGAAGCAAATCCTCCGACGGATACAACAGATACCGACGTCCCCGAGGACGTCCTAAACGAAGCAAGCTCTGAAGCTGGGGGTACTGTTCCTTCCGAGTCCGAACCTGAAGAGAACATCCCCACATATCCTGATGATTTCTCGATACATGAGTATGACTCGGAGGGCATGTCCGCCACCTCTCCTTCTGTCACTTCTCACGTGAGAACGGTATTCATGACGGACAACAGCCAAGGTGGTTCCGACGATCGCCAACGTATCGACACTTTGGAGGCCATACTGCACGCCTTGGTCAAGTCTGTAGACGAGATCAAAGCAGCGCTTCCTACTCTGCAGGGAGTGTCACCTGGTCAGACAAGCACGGGTCCCGCGAACAACATAGATTCAAATTCAGCGACACCAAACCCGTTCAATAATGCTCCCGAGATAACGGCCCCTACCGCGACAGATGAGGCCCGAGAAGTAAGGAGAGAGGTTCAGGAGCTTCGAGCGATGTTCCACGCCCGAGAAAATTCTCAAGACCTCAGAATACGGCAACCATACCCAGCTGAATGGAGGGATGTGCCCTTTCCCCCAAGATATAAGCCGTTCAATATCAACCCATATGATGGTAAGACTTCAGCAAGCCGGTACATCACTTACTTTGAGGTCACTACGACCATCTGCCCCATGATGACGCCATCCTCACACGGTTATTCATTGGGGCACTGGAAGGAGTCGCCTTCGATTGGTACCGCAAACATGCCAGATAATTGCATCCACTCCTTCGCTGGCTTCAAGCGCTTGTTCTTGGAGAGGTTCTATATAGGTAGGACAGGACGTCACGATGTCTACCCTCATGGACGTCGTCCAAGAGAGAAAGACTGACAAGGAATTACATTGAGCGATTTCGTCAAACCGTAATGAAGTTATCATCTGGCAACCCGGACTCTTCCTGATTGAAATTTGCCAAAAGAGACTACTCCCAACAATTAGTCTCTGGATGGGCGAAGTCAATTCAAGGATTGGAAGGCCTTTGCATCAGCGC
>JANAVB010019398.1:598574-621074 GCA_029216955.1 Iris pallida
ACTAGTCTGAGTATGATAATGTCATAATAGCTCCACGCCCAATACCGTCAAGTATACTGCCCTCAAATCCCAGCTAGGACTGGGACGCCCAGGAATAGTTGACACACCCAAATTGGCGGCAAATCTACTGGGCAAATAGGGCTCCAGGTATACAGTGTTACGGTTGCGATAAAACTAAGTGTGATGGGCGAATGTTACGCAACCAAAACGCATCTTCTCAGGCAAGAAATGAGGAGGTCTCCGCCATCAACATGAACTTCCTCACCTCCTGGTCAGTTAAAACGGAGGACAGATACGAAGAAGCTATACCCGTTGTCCTCGCCAACATCCTCGCGAACGCCGGCATAGTGCTATATTCCCAAGGCTGATGACGATTTTTGAAAAGAAAGGCGTCATCGCCCGTGACGCTGTCTTCCGTCCCAGGCCTCATCAAAGACTGATAATGCTGCAGCAACCACCCAACTGTAATGATAAGGCCTCTATACGTTCAAAGTCCATCGCCACGTCACGTGCGATGACTCTGGACGAGAATGCGCGGAGACCATGGTGAATGCTGCATACCATTGCAGGAAGAAGAGCCAACCTGACCCCAAAAGCCAATTTCACGGCGGGAAGAATAAAAGGACGGCTGATCCGCTCGATAGCACCTGCCCCGCCTGAAACCACACAATTGCATAGCCACACCATTAAAAATCCGGCCAGAAGGGCCTTATCTGATAACCGTCGAGTGCCATAATAGAAATAGCTGAAGGAGTCAATCCGACTCCCAAATTTGTTGCCCATAGACTTCGACCTCCTAGCGGTCGATATCAAATCTTCCACTTCACCAGGAGTTTGACGGTCGCGGGAAGTGACCCGGCCAGCAGCACTGAATTTAAAAAGATAAGAGACCCAGGACTTGGTGTGAGGAGAATCCCCCTCCGAGCTATCATTTTTTTGGATAGCCACTCGATGGCAGGTACTATGATGGCATAACAGTTCTTGGTATACCGCGACGAAGCCTGGGAATCGACGATCTAGATCCCGGAACTCCTCGTTCGTCGGAGTGTACGCCTCGAAAGGCTCATCTCCCCAGGGAAGCTTGGAGACGTCATACATCTCATGGAGAGCGAGCCCCAGCTCCCCTATGGGGGTGAAGAACGTCCCTGTCCGATCGTTATACATCTCCAGAAGGGCCATGAATAACGGCTTATTGATGGGCAGTCCGTGGCTGGTACCCCGGATAGCGTCATAAAGATTGAATCCTCTCAAAGGTGCCTCATATTTCTGCAGAATCCATGAAGTCAGGTTAGCCCATAGGGGAGTAGGGTGCAACCAGCCCTGCAGAGCCAACCTGCCAACAGGATAAGACCCCTTTCGTGCAAGCTGGCTCAAGAAGGTATCAGTCTGAGAAAATGAGAAGTTAGGACCGGGCGTGTTGATAAAAGAACCCGGAACTAACCCCATCACGGACCGACTGATTGGATTCTTGATCACACGTACCGACCCGGTAGCTTTATTATGACGGATCTCGCCCACAAACATCCCCGGTCCGGTGGGAGTAAAAGGATCTGTCATCTGTCTGTCCAAGACAACCATGTTGAACCACGCAAAGGGGAAATGACGCTTCATAATAGGAATATGAATCGGCCTCCCATCCAGAGCAAAATCCCAATTCTCAGAAATATCAAGAACGCGGGAGTTTTTAACGATCAGTGCATCCCCAAAGAGGAAGACTGGTCTCAGATGCTTCCCTTCAAGATTCCCTAAGCTCATCATATCACGAAGGAATGGGAAGGATTGAACCCTGATAACAGTCACTCGTTCTAAAGGCTCGTCAATGAGGAGCTGCTCTAACACTTGATGAACTAAGTTGTCCAGTGGCACGTTTTCGGCAAGTTGCTTCGAACCGACCAGGAGTTCTCCCGCAGAATTCACGGGTAGATTCACTAGAAAAAGATAAAAGAAACAAGGTCAGAAGATAGACAAAAAATAGAAGCATTTGAAAGATTATTGGAGTCTATGCGGCTCGGGTCGCCCCAGCCTCATGCGGCTCATCAGCAGATAGGTCCATGCGGCTCTGCGCGTCATAACCCCATGCGACTCTGAATTAACCAAGTCCGTACAACTCAGATTCAGAAGGGTTTATAGATTCATGCGGCTAAGCCCGACTCATATAAACCGCTGCGGCTACAAACCATCAAGTTCATGCGGTTCAAAAGTGAGCAACGCTTATGCGGCCCAGGTCGAAAACACACATGCGGCACTGATCGAATGTGACAAGCTCATGCGGCCATAATGGGCGAAGTGCTTATGCGGTCACATCGATACGTCTCGTATATGTGGCTTGTGCATAAAGTATATAACAGAGCCATGGCAGCAGTTAGGGTTTTTCGGAGTGACCCCCTTACCAGCAATGGGCGGGTGAACATCTGGATGGACAGCGCCTACAGCAGCCGGCGGAGGAGCGACTACATTCGTCGCCGCAGTCGCCGTAGCAGCAACTGCCTTGCCCTTCGCGGCCTTCGATGCAGCAGATCTCTTGGGAGCCATGGTCGATGGATAAAGAAGGAAAACGAAGAGCGAAGATGGCAACAGGGAATTCAAGCAAAGAAAGGAGGTAAAGAAATCCCCAAGAGCTGAAAAACTCCTATTTATAGGCGATCCATAAAGTAGAAAAGACGCCTCGGATTACGCGTCGCCTCCAAAAATAAAGGCGAGAACGCTTCGGTCAAGGCAAAACCGACCCTTGGGATCCTCCCCCAAAAGGCGGCGTCAAATCAAATCGAAGGCAATTAATGAAGATTTGCTCACGTGGTCAGGGCGCGTGGCGAAGAGCCTATGCGGCCAGAAGAATCTATGAGGCCGAGATGCTAATGCGGCCAGGAAGCTCAGGTAAGCAGAACATCCTATGCGGCATGAACGGGGCCATGCTTCTTATTCAAAGTGTTTCAATTTTACAAATTGAAAACTTTGAAGGGGGTCCTGTAGAAGCATGGAAAATATTAGAATAAAGGCATAAATAGCCCATGCGGTTTTGGGTAGCAAGTCTATGCGGCTCATACTGGAGTTGCCCTATGCGGCCCAAAAGAAGACCCTCAGACTCATGCGGCTCGGGGATGAATGCGGTTCAGCAGGAATATGCGGCTCAATTGACGACACGTGTGACCCCCCCCACAGTTGGCCACTGGAGTAATAGCCTCATTTAATGCTCTGACACGACTCGACGGCTGTCTCTGACATAAAGTATCATAATGGCTCTGCCATAATGACAGACTCTTCGGGAAAAGAAGAAAATCTCTGACCTGATCTGACAAAAATCCTAGATTGCCACATGGCAAAAGTCTCATGCGGCTCGGATAGAGAACAGCTTCATGCGGCTCATTGAGGAATCATTCTAATATGATTAACAAAAATCCGCCATATACGGTCCACCCATAGCCCGGTCTATGCGGCTCAACACCACGCTAATTCATGCGGCCCACGGAAACTATGCATATGCGGCTCATGGAGAGATCGTCCCCTACGGCTCGCAAAGATTATGCATATGCGGCTCATGGAAAGTTCGTCCCCTCGGCTCGATGAGGCATTGACTCATGCGGCTCACGAGGAGTATCCCCCTGCGGTTCAAGTGTTGGTCACCCTATGCGGCCCTGGCAGGATCTTCAATTAAAAAACGTGGCACTGAAGATGCAACAGAATCCTAACGAGAATATTCGACATCATCATCATAATTGCCGAGATCAGGGCATATCATTCATCATCAAGCCAATAGGATACGTGGCGAGCAATCAAATATTGGCATAATCAATCACGAAGATTTAAAGCAGTCAGCATTAACTGCTCATAAGATTTGGTGCTATCCGTATTAGTGGCCGAGATTCATTATGATCAGGATCAAGGGCCCAGATAGAATGAAGGAGCGCCAACATTCCAAACAGATAATCATCAGCAAACCCTAATGATCCTACCCCACTCTTATAAATAGCCAGCATCATTCTCATGTAAAAAAGGTCGGCATCAAAAAAAAATAAAAAAAAGAGAAGAAGAGAGAGATATACACAGAGAGAGCTCCCCCTTTTCTTGATAATCACAAAGAGAGAGAAGCCAGGAGAGCAACCCGAGGAGAGTAAGAAGAACCTTTCTTCATCAACGTCGAGCAGATCTTCCTCGAGCCAAGGCTGCATACCGATCGTCCAAGGAGTAAGGCAGAGCGGCCGTCGCTTTCCCGAGCCTCTATCGTCACCCTCCAGAATCAAAAATAAACAATCGTACTTAGTCTGCAGTACCTAGGTTTTCGTCCCTAGGCTTTCTTTGTACGAGCGAGTTTGTATTGTGAGTCTAAGTTCAGTCCTCCGATAATTGTTCTGTTCTTTTACAATCAATGGCAAACACTTGTCTGCTGAACAGGTGCCGGGTACTACAAATTTTCTCAGCCAGAGGGATATAAATCCGGCCAGATGACCTTCATCAGATAATTCCCGGCTACCTTGCTTTATATAGTTCTCCAACCTATCACCAGCTTTGTAGGTGCCTTCGTCTTCTTCAATGATGATGTCGTCACGAGTGGTGTCCTGGATTAGTTTGTCAATCTCAGCTTGACTCAGGGGTTTAAAGCGACCGACATATTGATCAGTCTTCTTCTTCTTCTTCTGAACTTCTTTAGTACGGCCTTGGAATAAATAGGCCATCCACTTAGAAGAATAGCAGTTGGAATCTCCCTCTGCACCTTGTGCCTTATAAAAAGCCATACATATACTGTAATGGCACATTAATTCTTCAAATACATGAAGAACCACTGGGTTGGCATCGAAAATTTATTTATTTCATCAATGAAAGGAATATACTCTTCATATGGCAAATCTCCTGTTGGCAGCTGAGAAATGTATGCCATCTCATGGAGGGCGAATCCCATCTCGCCTCTTGGAGTCATGAAAGTGCCGGTACAGTAATTATACCTTTCCGCTAATGCCAAGAACAAATCTGGGTTTGGCCTAAAACCATAAGCGGTGCACTTGATGGCATTATATAGGCCTATCACCTTTAACTGTTCCCTAAAGTTGTTCAGAATCCATCTTACAAGAACAATCCATCTGGTATTCTCCGGGTTCACCAGACCAGTAAGCCTCATAGACTGTTTTGGGTAAACAGCATTTTCTAGCTGAACAAATTCATTTGCAAAGATTGGGACTCTAACTGGCCTCAGAAGTGCCGAGTCCTCAAGAGGAATGGTAGCTGGCAGCAATCCTCGCGAAACTGAGACATATGGTTCAGTACCACTGCGGAATCGTCCTTGACTGTATCCTATCCATCCAGCTTTTGCTTGACAGAATGGAGTGATATCCCACTTCATTTGCCTTTGATGACTCGCGTGGAATAAGCGAGCTACGTTGATGCTTTTGGACAAACCAGTCAGATACATTGGCTGATTCTCATCACCATCTCTATAATATGAGTATGACACTTTATCAAGAGCATGCTGGGATGTTATATCAATAGCATCTCCAAAAAGAAATGCTGGCTTCGAGTGGGTAGCACTATCCACACTCTGTAGAGGCAGTCCACTCATCAAATTCAGCAGGGTGTTATTCTCCTGATTTGTCAGAATAGCTATCCTTGTGGAAGGTCCATCAAATTGAGGAAAATGGACATGTGATAGGTCACTGTTATAGTTGTTCCCTACACATCCTTCAAATTGTGCATCCTGAGCCAGAATATCCACTCCAAAAGAAGAATAAGAAGTTAGAAATCTTCAACACAAAGAGATGACAAAGACCAATATACGCTCAGTTTATCCTAAGCGTATGACAGATTCAAAGATCAACATACGCTCACTCTATCCTAAGCATATGGCAGATTCAAAGTTCAACATACGCTCACTCTATCCTAAGCGTATGACAGATGCAAAGATCAACATACACTCAGTCTATCCTAAGTGTATGACGAATTCAGAGATCACTTTTACGCTCAGTCTATCCTAGGCGTATGATAAATTTTAAGTTCAGTTTACGCTCAGCTTTTATTCAAAGATTATAGGATGATTGGATCTTTTTCTTAAGCGTATCAGCGTATGGTTGACAAGATGTTCATCAAAAATACGCTAACAAAGGAGTTAGCGTATCTCAGTGAGACAACTTGACATGACGTATTCCTTCAAATCAGTGTATTTTGACATTTCTATCAAAGATACGCGTATCTTACAGAATATGCTCCAAACATATTTTTTCGTATAAACGAAAAATATGAAATACGACTAAACCCTAAAGAGGAAAGCGTATTTTCTGACGTATTGACCCTAAAAAGGGGATACGTTTTATGATCTTGTCTTAACCAGAGCCCTAAATAGGGGATAGTTACTGTTCATTATCTCCATCCTCACCATAGAGGGGCTTCAATGGGCGTTTACTTCGTCGAATACGCTCATCAGCAGTCTTCCTAGTAGCTGCGGCGGCAGGTCGAGATGACTCCGCAGGAGCCTTCCCCTTTTCCTTCGCAGCAGCGTCGACTTTGGGCGCCATTGATGAAGATTGAGTCGAAGAAGAAGAAGTTTGAGTTTTGGAGCTTTTTCTCTCTCGAAGATAAATGCAGAAGTAAAGAAATGAATTAGGTTTTGAAAGACCTATTTATAGAAGAAAAGAGAAGTTTAAACGGTGGCCGTTCTTTAAACAGAATCCCTAAAGATTTGCACTGATATTGAGGAAAATAACAAAATCATGCCAGCGTGTCAAGACTTATTCCCACTTTAAGTTCAAAGTAATTTCAAACTTTTGAAATTTATAAAGTTCGAAAACTTTGAAGGGGGTCTTGTAGGGTATGAAAAATTATGACACGCTGACATAAGACTCAGCCAAAGCCATACGCTCAAGGCCATACGCTCAGCCAAAGCCATACGCTCAAGGCCATACGCTCAGCCAAAGCCGTACGCTCAGTGAATATTTTATTATTTCTTGAATGACAGCACAGCATACGTTTAATGGAGGATGAATCTGACACTTCGTCTTTCGTGCAAAGACAGCTGCCCTATGAAGATTAATTGTCGTATGGGTTTTCGAGAATTGATTTTGTCTCTTACGAGGACAGCTCATCAGCCATCATAAATGCACAGCCATCATTACTGTCATTTTTAACAGTCTGTCAGCCATCATATATGCAACACGATGCTCGAGAGATATTTGTCAGTTATTTGAAGATATGGCGTCTTTGAGAAGATTAAGGACAGCCACGTGTCTACTCCCTCAATGCTTACGACTCCTTGCCAACCAAGTGAGCGTATGGACTCCATACGACTCCTTGTCAATCAAGTGAGCGTATAGACTTCATACGACTCCTTGTCAACCAAGTGAGCGTATGTACTCCATACGACTCCTTGTCAATCAAGTGAGCGTATGTACTCCATACGACTCCTTGTCAATCAAGTGAGCGTATGGACTTCATACGACTCCTTATCAATCAAGTAAGCGTATAGACTCCATACGACTCCTTATCAATCAAGTGAGCGTATGGACATATGTCTTCAAAAGGTAGCGTATGACTCCTCTTCAACAAAGACAGCGTATCACAGCAAATGCATTCAGGATGACTTTAAACGTACAGTCAACACACGTTCTCACGTGTCCTGTACTCAGTTACCCACTTATTCAGAAGTTATGCAATGTGGCATCCATGCCATCAATCTCTCCTAGATATATTCTACTACTTTCAACCGCACTCTAATGTGTCTCCATCAGAATTTGCCACGCGTCCCTGCAGTTATGCACACGTCAAGTAACTGACTAAGCGTATGCTTCAGAACAGTTATCCAGAACTCTATAAAAGAGAGTTTCTTCATCTTCATCAGATACTACATTCAATTCAGAGAGAACAGAGAGATTGCCCAGTTGCTATCCAAGTTCTTCGAAGTTCGAGTTTTCTTCATCGCATCGTCCAAGGGATAAAGTGATCGTCTTCTATATCAGATTCCTATAGTTGTAATTTTCCCAGAAACACAATAAATAAAGTGAATTTATTTATGGAAAATAGTATACAAGTAGTATCAGGTCAGGTTATACCCTACGTGTGGCCAGGGTGAGCTATGTACAAGTATTAAACAGTAGGGTATTATCACATAATCTTTTAATATCTCTCCATCCCTCGACTATTATAAGGATCCAACCAGAGCAAGTTACGATACGGGAATCTCTAAGAGGGTAGCAAATCCTCTTAGGAATTGGTATTTATACATATACAAGGACAATAGTAAAGAACGAGACATGTACCAATATACTAGGATAACCAGGAGTAACATCTCATGACGGGATCCAAGCTATACCAATCTGTGTACTCTCGTGTCAGGAATCAAGAATAACACTATAAACTGATATCATAGAGACTATCAAGATAATAAAAACTATCAGAGAATGTACTCTCCTCAATTTGGTTGGAGTCTACGTGCACAACATGAATGTATCAACATCGAATAGGTACGATGCTAACCTCCACAAGATGGTCCCAAACGACGACACAGGGGTTCTATTGGGACCAGAATAGTCCAAAGAGCCTAGTTTGGTATATAGAAGCCCAAAATCAGAGTTTGGCATGATATTCGAACCAAGAAAATAAGAAACGACTATTATAGTAACGATTATGATTTGGTTACTAAAGGAATTTGACTAGGAGGTTAGTCACAAGTTCACAAATATAGTTATATTATTTAAGAAATATTTGTAGCAATTTAAGCTATTAAATCCAAATTTAAAAGTATTTATAACAATTTAGAAAGTACCTAAATTATATCCATATTATTCTGAAGATTAAATGCTAGACATTAACTTGTAATACAAACCTATAACCACATGTCTATCAAATAATATCAAGGGCCCAAGCCCATGATTAAAGCATAAAATAAATTCCAATGGCCATTAGGCTAATTAAATTATTAATAACTTTAAGGTCAAAACCCTTTTAAATCATATAAGGCCCATGCCCGATTAAAGTATTCACATACTACTCTACTGAGTCTAAACTCAAACATTATCATAGGGCCAAAGGCCCAATATTTAGTCATTTAATCTTAAAAGACTAAAATATAAGTATTACCATTATCTAGAAATTCTACTCTGCTCACATTAATTATATCGTAAATCTGAGCCAAAAATAAAAATAATGCAATCTTTTATTTACTATTTTAAAATCATTATTCAAAATATTATAATTTCTATAAAGTATTTAAAATAACTTTAGAACAATAAGCCTAATATACTAGACTATAATATATACTTTTGAAAATATTTTAGAAACAATTTATATATGTTATAATAACACAATATTATTTATATAGTAAAAGTAACTACTACTAAAACTCTATCAAATATACCCTATATATATATATATATATATATATATATATATATATAAAACAAAAACAAGAAAAAAAAATATATATATATAATATATATATATATATATATATATATATATATATATATATATATATATATATATATATATTATTTTTTTTTCTTTTTTTTATATATATATAAAATATATATATATATATATATATATATATATATATATATATATATATATATATATATATTTTATATATATATATATAATATATATATATATATATATATATATATATATATATATATATATATATTTATATATATATATATATTTATATATATATAAAATATATATATATATATATATATATATATATATATATATATATATATATATTAGGCCTGGCCGAGTCTAATTGTTTAGATAAGCAAAATACTCAATAAAATAACTTATAAAACCCAAACTTGAGTAAATAGGCTTGGCCCATACTCTAATTAAGCAGTAATTAATCATAACTAATTAAAACTAAATCCCCTCATAATAGGCGGCAGGTAAAGTCTACTGCTCCCCCATTCATAATTTTTTCCCTTTTATATAAAAAATTCATCAATCCGAGCTGCCAACCAGTCCCAAGCAAGAAGCCCAATCCCTTCACTAATCCATAAAACCCAAATCCATATTGAAACTAAAACTATATTACTAAAGGGGGGTGAAGCCTGTTGTAGGCTCACTCATCATTTTACCTAAAACAGAAAAATGGTGAACAAAAAGGAAAACAGAAGGGGAGATGAATTTGAAAGCTCACCGAGGGAGGCGACTAGAGTGCATGGAGGCGGGGCTGTGCAGGAGCAGCTGCGAGCGAGGAACGGCCGGGCAGAGGCGGCGGCTAGCTCTCTATGAGGGAAGAGGCCACTGCCGCAGTGGCGAAGCGTGACGCCGAGGCCAGTCCATGCTGTTGACCTAAACTGGATCATAGTCAACCAAATATTGATAACTTAATAGCATGATACTTGTCTTGATTCAATATTACACATCAAGTCAGAACTCGATACAAGATAGACATCGTCAAATTTCCTGCAGCGTACTCATAGTTTGAGTCTGTATCATTTTATCTTTATTGAGTCTGGAATGATGTAAGTTGACTTAGCACTGAGTACTTTCGGCTTAGAACACTTATCCCTAGAACTACATTAAAGAAGCCCAAGCTCCACCAAGCCAAACAAAGTCCAAAGGCCATTTTGCCACCTAGGAGGCAGAGTTTGGGCCGAACTCTGCCCCCATACAGAGTTTGGGCCGAACAATGTCCCCTGATTTCCATAAGCTAATTTTTAGGGTTACCAATTACTAGTTTGTATAATGGCCATATTTTTGAATTTTTAGGACAGAATTATGGCCGAATTCTGCCTTCTAGACTAGTATATATAGGGCATGCTTTCAACCATTTTCAATCAACTCTTCATCTCATCTTCTCTTCTTTTATAGCCTCATACAAGTCAAAACCTTCTCATCTACTAGCCAAGCTTCCTAAGCCTAAATGTGCTCAGAGCTATTCAGTTAGAACTTTGTGCAAGAGTTAAATAAAGTTGCTTGGAAAATTCTAAGTGTCGCCCCAGCAATCTTTGTAAGAAGTTGACGTGCTCTTCTGAGTAAAGGCACGTGGTGTAACTACTATTTCATAAATAGTGGATTGTAATCCTGAGCAAGAGTTCTCGGACCTGGACTAGTCCTCCACGAGGGAAACCAGGTTAAAACTGTTGTGTTTGCGTATTCTCTCTTGATCTTATTATTTTTGTATTCAATTCTCTGATTATATTCTGTTTGTGATAGAGTTAAATTTTTATTTGGATATTTCTGACACAAACTCTATTCACCCCCTCTAGAGTTGCCTACACGTTCTTCAATTGGTATCAGAGCTCTATTCTCTTGATTAAGGATTATTATCCTAGAGCTGATCCATGGCAACCACACAACCTATGTTTTCCAACTATAGTGAGGGACAATCCACAAATAGGCCACCCCTATTTGATGGAACCAACTACACCTATTGAAAAACTAGGATGAGCTTCTACCTTAAGTCTCTAGACTTTGACCTATGGACCATAGTAACTGATGGTTATAAGCAACATGCCAGAATAGTTGACGAGGGAAATTTCATCGATTAACCCAATAATAAGTATACTGACCTGGAAAAGAAACAGACAAGTCTGGATGCTAGGGCTATTAATGCTCTTTTCTGTGCCATAGACAATACTGAATTCAACAGGATCTCAAAAGGCTCCACCTCAAATAAAGTATGGAAGCTTCTGGAGGTGACTCATAAAGGAACCACACAAGTTAAAGAATCAAAGATTAGTCGACTGACACAAGAATATGAAGCTTTCAAAATAAAGCCAAACGAGACTATTACTCAAACGTTCACAAGGTTCCTCGACATTGTCAACCCACTATCTTTCCTTGGTAAGGATTACTCCAACCACGAAAAGATATGTAAGGTGCTCAGGGGACTACCGAAGGTCTGGAATCCGAAAGTCACGGCAATAATAGAAGGAAATGACCTCACCATCATGAAGCTGGAAACTCTCATGGAGAAGTTGACGATGCATAAGCTCGATCTCAAAGATTTTGAAGAAACATCTCCAAAGGCAAAAAAAATGGCCCTAAGAGCTCATCGTCGAAGAACTGGTCCTGAAGAAACTGATGACGATGATTCTGATGGTGAAGATCAAGCTCTTATGGTCCGTAACTTCAAGAAGTTCCTTCGCTTCAATCGAAGAAAGAAGGAACAACAAAAAGACGACGAGGAAGAACCGACTTGCTACACCTACAAAAAGACTGGTCATGTTCGAAAAGATTGCCCAGTTGCGAAGAAAGGAAGCAGATACGAGAAGCCCTACAAGAAGCCATCTTCACGAAAGTATGCCAACACTAGTATTTGGCACGAAAGCAAAGCCAGAGAGTGTGAAGAAGAAAGTGACTCTCCTCAAGACACAGCTAACGTCTGCCTAATGGCAACATCTGATAAGGTAACAAACGAACCTCTCAATGAATTTACTTTTGATGAACTGGGTGATGCTTTTAATGACCTAGTAAATGATGACAAGAAAGTTCTTAGTAAGTATAAGCTTTCTAAGGAGAAGATGAAACCTTATGAAATATAGATTCATAAACTTTCGTGCTTACTTGATAATGTTAGAGACACTTCACCCAAGAAAGTCACCGATGAAGTATCCAAGCTTAAATTAAGCTTACATGTCATCGAATCGATCATTAAAAAGCAAACACGTGATTTCTCAGCACTGAACAAAGAGCTTGCTGAAGAAAAGAATAAACACAAGATTGCTATTACTAGAATTGATGGTCTAAATGCCAAGTATAATGAACTAAGTATTGCCTCTAAGAAATTAGGGATCAGACTGGGTAAATAGGTTGCTCAACCCCAAACTCTGTCTCACAGTCACAACACACACACACAACACATGAGACCACTCATCAAAATAGAACACGTCATCCACAAGCAACACGTAACCTTTTCTTTATGTACACATATTCCTATGCAACACGTAAAACACCAACTTATAGACATTATGATGCTACATATAACTATTATCCTGCTACTACACATAATCAATATCATGCATATCCTACTCATAGACATTACTATCACCCTGCTCCGAACACAAATAAACAGGCCATATGCACATATTGTGGCTTACATGGTCACATCTCACCACAGTGCAAATTTTGGAAATCGGTTGATATAAATCTATATGCGTGGGTACCAAAGACTAACACTTTAGGACCCTCAAAGACTTAGGTACCAAAGGTTACATCTACTCTTCGTGTAGGTAGACCTTTCCGCTCAAACTAAAAGTAAGTGGATTCTCGATAGTGGGTGCCTGTGACATATGACTGAAGATGCAAATCTATTAGCAACACTATTAATGAAAAGAGAAGGATATGTATCCTTCAGAAATAACTTGAAAGGTTATATTATAGGTAATGGTTCAATTAGTTATCCCCCTTCTTCTGTCATAAATGATGTTTGTTTAGCTACCGAATTAAAGCATAACTTGCTCAGCATCAGTCATCTTGCTGATCACAGTTATGATATTAATTTTGGAAAAAATAAATGCTTTATCTATGATAGATCAACTGGATACATCGCCTTTGAAGGGATAAGGGAAGATAACATATATATTTTCTACCCATCTAGAGATACTAACAATGCACGAAGATTCCTCTACTCTCACAAGGATGAAAGACTATTATGGTGTCAGCGTCTTGGTTATGCCAACATGGACACCATATCAAGACTATCCACCAAGAATCTTATAAGAGGGCTACCCGATATCACATTCAAGAAAGACATGGTATGTTTTGATTGTGAAAAGAACAAGGCTACAAAATCTTCATTTAAATCCATCAACTCTGTAAGTACTATTAGACCATTACAACTCCTTCATATGGACTTTTTTGGTCGAAGTAGAGTAGCCAATCTTGGCGGTAAACTCTATGCCTTTGTCATTGTTGATGATTTTTTAAGATTTACTTGGGTGTTCTTTCTTACAAATAAAAGTGAAACTATTTACGTTTCAAAATATTTTCCAAAAATGTTCAAAACGAAAAAGGCTACATGATTACTCAAATCTGAAGTAATCATGGTGGTAAATTCGAAAATTCTGATTTCAAAAAATTTTACGAAACAAATGGTTTTAGTCATGAATTTTTGTGTCCTAGAACTCCTCAACAAAATGGTGTTATGGAGTGGAATAATAGGACTCTTGGCGATAAGGCTAGAGTCATGCTGAATCAATTTTCTCTTCTGAAATATTTTTGGGCAGAATCTATCAATACAGCATGCCATGTTTCGAATAGGGTTTTGATTCGACCTATTTCGAAGAAAACACCCTATGAGCTTTGGTTTGGTAGAACTCCCAATGTTTCTTATTTTAAAGTGTTTGGCTGTCGTTGCTTTATCCTAAATACCAAAGACAACTTAGGCAAGTTTGATGCCAAAGCTGACGAAGGTATTCTTCTTGGTTATGCTGCCAAAAGTGAGGGATATAGAGTGTTCAACAAACGCTCCATGAATGTTGATGAATCTACTAACGTAACCTTTGATGAGAACAATAGTGCAACTGCAATTCCCGATGATGATGATCCATCAACACTCATCCATGTGGATGTACCAACCGAAAACAATTCTCTGGAGTGCTTAGCAAAGAAATTCCAATTCAAACCTTCGTATCCAGAAAATTTGGTAATAGGTGAGATATCGAAAGGGGTAACTACTTGATCTTCTTTACGATATTCTATTGCTAGCACAACTTTTATTTCTCAAATTGAACCCAAAAATGTTTTAGAAGCTTTTAATGATGAACTCAACTAATTCGAACAAAATCAGGTGTGGGAACTTGTTCCTAAACATGGTAACCATTCGATCATTGGTACTAAATGGGTTTTTCAAAACAAAGTAAATAAGGACGGTTCAGTCATACATAACAAGGCTCGTCTGGTAGCTCAAGGGTATAACCAAGAGGAAGGTATTGACTACAATGAGACGTATACTTCTGTTGCACGACTTGAATCTATTTGAATGCTTTGTGCCTTTGCAAATTTCTAAAATTTCAAGTTATTTCAAATGGATGTGAAAAGTGCCTTATTAAATGGTTTTATCAAAGAGAAAGTTTTTGTAAAAGAACCACCAGGTTTTGAAAATCACAAGTTTTCCAACCATGTTTTTAAACATAAGAAAGCCCTCTATGGCCTCAAACAAGCTTCTCGAGCATGGTATGAATGCCTTAGTACTTTCTTACTTGATAAAGGTTTCTCAAAAGGGAAAAGTGACACTACACTTTTCATAAAACCCCTTGATGACACCATTTTATTAGTGCAAATCTATGTTGATAATATTATATTCGGTTCTACTAATGAAAGTCTATGCAAAGACTTTGCTAAGTGTATACAGATCGAGTTTGAGATGGGCATGATGGGGGAGCTTAACTACTTCCTTGGCCTGCAAATCAAACAATACTCACAGGGCATCTTCATCAGTCAATCGAAGTATACAAAGGACATGCTGAAGAAGTTTAAGCTTGACAACATCAAACCTATCAGCACTCCTATGGCTACTACAACAAAGCTAGAACATGATGAAAGCGGCAAACCAGTCGATTAACGTAAATATCGAGGTATGATTGATAGTTTATTGTATCTAACTGCTAATTGTCCCGATATTATGTTCAACATGTGCTTACGTGCTAAATACCAAGCTAACCCTAAAGAATCACACATGACCGATGTTAAGCGTATCTTTCGATACCTTAAAGGTACAATTACGGTAGGCTTGTATCACACACTGGCCATGTGTGGGATGGCTATCGTTTTTGTATAATTCATAGGGAGGTGGTTCGAGTATTTAGGAATGTTTACATGTCTACTAAAGTATTTTTCCGCTCGACAAATATGAGTGAATCCATAACATGACACATAAATCGAGAACAAATCTAGCTAGAACATGAAGGTGCTTGTGGTGATTCTTGTAGTGGTTCTTGTTATAGAGGATAGACAAGTAAGGTATGTGTGTTGTATACATGAATTCCAGAAATATTAATCCGTGTTTGTAACAGGAAATCAAATAGAACTTACTAAAACTGAAATATAGAAATTGACAAGTAAATGAAAGAACTATCAGAGAATGTACTCTCCTGGTATTCCGAATGCTTGATGAGAATATAAGTCCAAACTGGAGTCACAAAGTCCTATTTAGAACAACCATAGGTTACAAAGTGTCTAATATGAAATAAGAATAGCCTACGTTGAATTTTAAATGATTCTAGGTCCTTTTAGGTCAAAGTCAACCTGTGGTCAACTCTGGTCAACTCTGGTCAACTCTAGTCAACCCTGGTCAAAACTGGTCAACTATAAGTCAACTAGTCCATCTATTAATTTTTCGGTTTAACATAAGTTATCAAGTCATTCTAAGTCTGTTTGAGTCGATTTGGATCAATTTGACCCAAAGTTGACTTTTGTCAACTTGCTAGTTAACTCGACCAATTTAGGCTCATTGGGTCAATCCTAAACTGACTCCTCAATCCATAGGTTACAACCAATGGCAAACGCATATACATACTTATATATCCATTCATTCAACATAATATATATATACATATGTAGATTTACCTATATATACATACATACATATATACATAGGCTTACAATACAATTGGAAAGAGAGAGAGAGAGAGGGAGTGTGTGTGTGTGTGTGTGTGTGTGTGTTGGCTGCTGTTTATGTTCAAAACCTGAGAATAAAACACAAAATCTTTCAACTCTTCATATATATATATATATATATATATATATATATATATATATATATATATATATATATATATATATTTTTTTTTTTTTTTTCATATATATATATATATTTTTTTTTTCATATATATATATATATATATATATATATATATATATATATATATATATATATATATATATATATATATATATATATATATATATATATTTTATATATATATATATATATTTTTTTTTTATTTTTTTATATATATATATAGTTAATTTTAATGTTAATATTATTTTATATATATATATATATATATATATGAAGAGTTGAAAGATTTTTTTGTTTTATATATATATATATATATATATATGAAGAGTTGAAAGATATATATATATATATATATATATATATATATATATATATATATATATATATATATATATATATAAAACAAAAAAATCTTTCAACTCTTCATATATATATATATATATATATATATATATATATATATAAAACAAAAAAATCTTTCAACTCTTCATATATATATATATATATATATATATATATATATATATATATATATATATATATATATATATATATATATATATATATATATATATATATATATACATATATATACAAAAAAAAAAAAAAAAAAAAAAATAATATATATATATATATATATACAAAAAAAAATATATATATATATATATATATATTATATATATATATATATGGAAGCGGATTAAAAGCCCCCCTTAGAAAACCCCCTAAAAACCCTCCTCACTCTAATCCGTAATTTAATGTTAATATTAATGTTAATATTAACATTAAATAATAAAATTAACATTAAACTTAACATTAAAATTAATATTAACATTAAAGTTAACATTAACATTAATTTTAACATTAACATTAATATAAAAAAATAAAAAAAATTAATATTAACATTAACATTAATATTAACATTAATATTAATTTTATCATTAATATTAACATTAATATTACGAATTAGAGTGAGGGGGTTTTCTAAGGGGGGCTTTTGATCCGCTCCCTATATATATATATATATATATATATATATATATATATATATATATATATATATATATATATTTATCAAAGGTTTTTGAGATGAGCCCACTCCCCACAGCTTCCCCCTCCGCCTCTTCTCCGTCATGGCGCCCCCTCCGCCGCCGCTGAAGGCCAGCAACCCCGTCCTCCCCCTTTCCAACCCCCCTCCTCCTCGAGCATGCCACCCTCTCGTCCTCTTCTGGCCCGGTCTCCAGGCCTCTCTGTCGAGGAGGCCATCTGCTGCAGGATTGCGGCCGCCCTTCTCCCTCGACGCCCCCCTCCTCGTCGTTACCAACGCCCCCCTCGCCGACCCCTACATCCTCCACCCACCGGAGGCGCCAGCCTCCCGTCGGTCCTCGGGGCTCCTTCCTTCCTAGATTGGAACCTCGCACAGCAGTCGCTCGTCGACGGCAGCCTCGCGGCGTTGGCCATCCCGCCTCTCGACGTTAGTCAGGGTGCCACCCCAGCCCCACTGACTGTGCTGACTCAGGAGCCCTATTCGGGAGCAGCCCCCGGGCCACGCTATCGGTCCAGATCGGAGGTGCCAGAGCAGAGCATCCCCCTCCTTCCTTCGGTCCCCGAGCTCGTTTTTTGCCCTCCCACAGTTCCTATTTCGAAAACGCCTCGGAATTAGGCCGCACGTGGCATCCTGGCCCCCTCGGGCCCTACACCCCCGTTGGGGGACAGGCCCCCATTTGGCGCAGTCCAACCCTCTTTGGCGCAGTCGCTCCCCTTTGGCGCAGTCAGCAATGGGTTTCCACCTGGCCATGTAGCGTCCACATTTAGCGCAGTCCAAACTTCGTCCCCCTTGGACACATGGCTATGCCAGGTGGCTTTGACCCGACTGTCCCGCCTGTTCCCTTCTCGGGTTTCGAGCTGCCCACCTACATGATCGGTTCGACCGCCTGGCGCGGTACACAACCCGGTATAGTTCTACATCTGAGTTGTCCATCTGAGGCCCACGTGGACCGGGCCCCTTGTACCCATCGGCAAAAGTTGGAGACTCATCTCGCCCTTGGCTCTTGCCGCAGGTGGCGCCAGCCTTCGGGCCCCCCTTACGCCCTTGGCACAAGTTGGAGACTGTGCTAAGTCCTTGGCTCCTGCCACTGGTTGTGCCAGCCACTCGTCGCTTGTAGTAGGCTCCCATCTCCCCTCGGGAAGCATGATGAGTCATTTGGCGCACTCCATGGGCTCCCTCCCGTCTCGGGATTCGCACAGAGCCACGTGGCTGGCATAGGGCCCGCTACTGTCGTGACCTACGTAGACAGGCTAGCTAGCCCCATGGTGCAACCAGCAGGCTGCACCTGCCCCTTGGTATAAGCTGACGGCAGCGTACGTTCCCCTGTGCGCACTCTGACGTCCATCGAGGCTACCCTCCCTCCCTAGTGCTCACCGCGAATCCCTTCCCCTCCTTCATTTCCGGACACCCCCCTTCGACAGGCACAACCCATTTTATGGCCCCTTCCGGAGCCACATCCCACTCTTCTACCCCTGGTGTGGCGGCACCCCCTAGACCTCTCTCTTATGTCGAGGTTCTTCGACCAGATCGAGGTTCTTCGGCCAGATCGAGGGAAGCCTTCAACTCCCCCGGCGGCAGAGATTCAACTTCCTGACGTTGTATTCTCGCCTCCGATCGTGGGATACCCTATTCGCGTCCCTTTTGACGCGTTGGAGATCTCCTCTCTAGCCGTCCCCTTCAGTAAAATGTTTGTCATTAAATTCGAATCCGGATGCCCGAAAATCCCCTTGGTCACCGAAGTGGTCACCTGGTGGGGCCTCTCTTCAGCCTATCGTATTGCCCCGCTAGACCCCAAGCACATGCTCCTTCACCTGTCATTCAAACGAGACTACTACCTAGTCAGGACCAAGGGCTCTCATAGATTTGGCACACAAATCGTTAAAATTGTCAAATGATTTCCTAACTTCAACCCCAAAGTCGACTCAACTATCATTTCCACATGGATCACCCTACCCAGCTTGCCTCTGGTCTGCTTCACTGCAGCCCTCAAACGAATCGCCAGCTCCTTTGGGACCCTGGTAGCCATTGCAGAAGAAACCTGCAACCTCTCCAAATGCAACTACGCCAAGATTTGTGTGGAGCTAGACCTCGAGAATGATCCTCCCAAACTCATAGAAATTGAGCTCGGAGACCGAACACACTGCCAAACGCTGGTCTACGACAACAACATCATTTTCTGCAAGCACTGCCAGATGAGCGGTCATTCCGAACAGCACTGTTACAGGGCCCACCCTGAGCTTAAAAAGCCAAGACCACGCAACCCGTGTACAACGGCTGGTCCACATGACCCTGATTCTAAGAATCTACATCAGTCCTCCAATCCTCCCCTCCTGAGGGGGACGAATGATCTAATGCCCTCCCTCCGTCAGACTACCGGGACCACCTTCACCATCGTTCCATTCATTCCTTCCACTATCTCCCTCAACAACTCTTTTGAACTTCTCACTCGCACCACTGCCAACAGCACCCTTGATAACTCCAGAGAGCCCACCCTCGGCGTTGCCAGGCAGCCAGACTCCCCTCAGCCCAGCGGCTCAGCAGAGCGACATAACCTACCACACACCCCTCACCCAAACATCGACACCGCTCCCTCCGCCACTACCAACATATCCACCCACACTCTTTTTGAACTCATCACTTCCCGTTTCCGATGAGCCCCACTCCCTCCTCTCACCACCTGCTGTTCACACCAACCAGGAGAAGACCAGACGAAGATATGCCCTGAGCAGGGGCCTAATCCTCGACTTCCTCCTACTATCCCAACCCGCCCCGTTATAAAGTTGACTATACCCCCAACGGGCACGAGGCCTCGTATAGCAGACATGCAATCCAGCCTTAATCCTCCTTAATCCGTAGGTTCTGGACTGCCAAGGAAAGGGACCCGCTGGATAGAGGCTATTGCACCGAGGAAGGCAACGTTGATCCTGCCTTCACCGACAGACTCCGGCAAGCAACAGAAGCGGGTTTCTTAGACCGTGACAACCCCTAACCGCTCTGGAAGACCGCCTCGATGAGCCAACCTAGACAGAGACCAGTAATAGGACTATTAGCAACAACGGGGGCAACAGATCCACTACCTCACCCACAAAGAAATCCTCCTCCAAAAGGACCAAGAACAAAAACAAACAAAAATAGCAGTCGGTCATGACAACTAGGTCCGCCTTGAAGCTCAATCTCCCCCCTCCCTCTACCTCGTCTAATGCATAACATCATTTTCTAGAACGTCAGAGGCGTGGGAACAAACCGACGATGAATAGAATCCTCAGCCTCAAGAAAACCAACCGCATCGACCTCTTAATCATCATTGAACCTAAATTCTCCCAAAAAAAAATCAAAGCCACTCAACTCAAGCTTGGCTTTACGCACGCTTTCTCCGGATGCAATGACATCTAGATTTTCTTTGCGTCGAAATTCAGATTTGTCATCATAAAAGATTCTCCTCAAGCATTATCTTGTTGGGTCGAGCACCCGACCCTAAATTCCCGCTCCATCCTATCTGTCGTCCATGGTAGTTGTGACATCTCCGCTCATCGTCTTCTTTGGGATGACCTGTGGGAAGCCTCCTTAACCTATCAGGGTCTCTCGTGGCTCTGCCTCGGAGATTTCAATACGGTGTGCTTCAGAGAAGAGAAATCCGGGGGCCGACCGCCTCCCTAGCCGGCGATGGATGATTTCAACAACTTCATCTTCCACGGAAACGTAACCCACATTCCTTTCCACGGAAGTGCATTCACCTAGAGCAATATGTAGGAGGGACACCGCCGACAATACTCCAGGTTGGATCGTGTGTTGGTCAACGACGGTTGGTCGAACATGGGCCTCATATCTCAACTCTCTCATCTAAACTCCACGGAATTGGACCACTCCCTCCTGCTCATCAGAATCAGCAACAACCACACCGGCACCAAAAAAGCCTTCTGCTTCCTCGACTTCTGGCGGCATCATCCTCAATTCTAGAACGTCATCAATGACGCTTGGAACTCTATTTTCGTCCTTGATCCTTTTATCCGGATTGCGGTCAAACTCAAAGCCACTCGTAAGGCCTTAGCGTCTTGGAGCCGACGAGCCTTTGGAGACATCTTCCAGGCTATCAAGGAGACGAAGGACAACGTCACTCACGCCGAGCAAGAGTTCGCTATTCACAGTTCTCCGACTGCCCGCGTCTTGCTCAACCTAGCCAGAGCTCTCCTCAAATCCCGGCTTAAAGTGGAAATAAATTCTGGAGACAAAAGGCCAGGTTGAACTGGGACACCGATGGAGACCAGAATATCAGTTTTTTCCATACTTGCGTCAAAGGCCGCAGAAATAAATTAAAATTACACCGAATATACAATGATAATGACGCCCTTCTGGAGGACCAAGTCATTATCCAGGAGGCTGCAAAAAACTTCTACCATAACCTTTTTACCAAAGTGTCGGTCGTAAAAGACGACGCGCTCTTGTCCGAGATGCCCTCCCTCATCAGCGAGAGTGAGAATGAAACCCTGTTGGCTTCTCCTTCAGAAAAGGAGGTCAAGGAAGCGGTTTGGTCCATTAACTAACATAGTGCTCCAGGGCCAGATGGTTTCAATGGCGTCTTCTTTTGAAGCTGTTGGGACATCTTAAAAGCCGATCTACTGGAGGCCACCATAGCCTTTCTCCAAGGGGCTAGATATCCCAATTCCATCTCTTGCGCCAACATCATCCTTATTCCCAAGAAATACAACCCAGAAACCTTTAAAGACTTCCGTCCTATAAGCCTATGCACCTTCACAAACAAGATCATATCGAAAATCGTTGCTAACCG